>BROG01000160.1:0-235000 GCA_030159075.1 Atrina japonica
CCTTTCACGGGCATTTGGTGACGTCTCCATATTAGTGAAAGATTCTTGAGTTGGTCGCTAAACAACAATACAACAACAACAACAGCCTGTCGTCTGTGTCAGGTGGATGTTTGTCCTGCGTCCTGCGTATTTTCATAGCATTTGTTATGTGACTTCAATGAAAAAGGGAAATGTTTAATTTAGTGACCCATGGTAGTATACAGATAAGTCGTACACTAGAATGACCAATGGGATTTATTACTTTCTTGTTTCAATAACATTAGCATTGAGTATGCAAATATGAATTTGCATAAAAATACCATTTCACGATAACTGGGGTCCTATAACTCTTGACGGCAATATGATACAGATTCCCGGAAAATAACGACAAAAAAATAAGTTATTTTGACACATTGCCGTTTTTGTGGTAATCTGCTGTCCAAAATTGCAGGACTGCAGTAAGTAAAACGCATCTCAATTTTCATTATTTCCAATCCTTTGTCATTCTGGACAGCGTCGTGATAAACACGTTGTTCTGACTTCAAGCTCTATAAATGAACGTTTCTTTTATGAGCTATAAATATCGATTAGGCAATCCACAGAAGAAGACATTTTCAATGAATCATTGTATTTCCAACTTTAATATCCTTTATCCTTCTAAAATATATTGACTAAATGTTCAACTATCAATTTTTCATTCTGTCAGTCCTTTATGCATTTGTCAATTTTTCGAGTGACGTGTGAAGGTTTTTACTAACAAAGCCATGTTTTGCCCTTTTGTAGATCTTACCAATGACACCCACTGCATGATGTTCCGAATACCGGAAGTGTACTTCATAAAAGGTTCAGAACTCAGCGGCGCTGATGTATATGTACATATCAAAGTGAAAAAGAATAAGAAAAAGAAGAGGAAAAGAAGAATAACTTTAAAAATTTCTAGGTACAACGAAATGGGTAATGATAAAAAAGTTGTAGCAAGATTGAAATTTCGACCTATAGAAACAAACTGGTACAAAGTTTCGCTTCCATTATCTACCATAAAGAAAGTTCTTCGAATGAAAAAACGATCACTTGTGTTATGTATAGAATGCAAAAAATGTAACAAGAAAACTAAACTCACATTTCCAGTTAAGAAAAGAAAGAACAAGAAAACGCTCCGAAAAATTAAAAGAAAAAACGCGGGAAAAAGGAAACGCAAACGGTTACAAAGAAAACGACCTTTTTTGGTCTGTCATACGAAGGTCAAAAATGGTTCCACATCTAAACGACAAATCCCCTGTGTTAAATCATGTAAAAAACTTTGATATCTTTATTTTATTAGTTACGCATTTCAACGCATCAGACCAGTAGTTGTGGCCGATGGTATTCCGAATAATCCAGGATGAATTGTCTCTCATTGTCACAAATGCTTAATTATATGGCGATCAAAGCAGTGTTAAACACTGGAATACCAAAGATTTGAATGTTAAGGCTGCAATTATTTTATATCTAATTTATTGTCATTTCATTGTATTCATTTTTTCTTACAAAATCCAGCATCACAAGTTATCGAGGAAGTAACCAATCAATTGCCTTGTATTGCCATTAGCATTAATAGTACACAAAACCGCGGCGATTACACAATGTATATAATAAAACGACGAAAGACCTAATTCCCTAGTTTAACAAAAGCAGCCATAGGGGAATATGTTCAGATATCAGTTAGATTCCATGATCTGAATCATAATTAGGTTTTATAACCAAAAAATCTGCATTGTATACAATGTCATTTGTGATGTTTATTTTCGCTTATGCACTAAGTGTACACGCATAACGGAGTATTGTGTATTTTGACACAATGATTGATCATCAAATATACACATGATACATGTTTTACAGACAATACACAATGTACAAGCAAAATTGCTAAATGCGATTCCAGTCATACTTTATACATATCCAGATACTGGGGACAGTATTTATACGCTTACACACGTATAATCACATAAAAACACGGGTACTTTATCTGACAAGAAATTTCCTGTTAACAAAATTACACGAAATATTTAATTTGCCTGCATACACACACATACGCGCACACACGGATGTACATAGAATATCGATGGAACAAAACTAAAACATTACGTAGATATTCAAACAGAGCGTTAATGAAACTGGTTGCATTTGCGTTTAATAAAATATACATCTAGCCGTGGAAAATTATTTTGTGAACTTTATATATATATATATTATATATATATATATATATATATGTGTGTGTGTGTGTGTGTGTGTGTGCGTGTCTATGTGTGTGTGTGGATATATATATATATATATATATATATAGATATATATATATATATATATATATATATATATATATATATATATTAGTCGATCATGGGTTTTTTCGTAAATCAGTGCATATGTGTGTGTTGTAATTGCAGATGAAATAGATTTAATTGTGTAAAATTGTGAACTGGTTATAACCTCTATTTTTTGTTTTTGTGTTAAGGTTGGAAATGTTGCATCGCCTGATGTTTTGTTCATTATGTACAATTAAGCCAATTCTAAAATTAGCACAGATGACGCAAACGCAGCGGACACTTTAGTAACATTATTGTCCGTTGTTTGAAATGAATCGAGCACTCGATAAATTGTTTCCATTTATTTCAATTAACTTAAATTTCACACCACTGTGTAATGAAACACTTGACATCCTATAATTGATCATTTTTTTGCGAATATACAGTCCAACCCGTTTCAAAAGACCATTCTAGGAAAGATGTAAAATGTTACAAATGGCAGGTAGTGTTTAAATTGAAATGACCCGATACTCGACTTTAAAAAATTTTGCAAAAGTAAATCAGAAATGTTTTACAACTTTTTTTCTAAACGTTACTCTGTTGAAAAGACATATCATTTTTTAACTGGTTAAATAATTTCATTTGCCCTAACATTACAATTTGAAGTCAACATAAAACCTATCTCATGCAAGACGAAGGCGCCCTGTTAAACAAAGGCAGTATTTAAATCTAAGGTCGTTTAAAAGTTTTGAAAGGATTCGTAGTCAAATAAGCAGGTAGTCCATTTTTATACCAAAATAGTTTGGGAGGAGAACGACTTTAGTTTATCATATAAGACAATTAGTCACTAAATTCAGTGAGTCGCTTAAGTAGGTTAGACTGTATTGCTATTGTAGTAACGCCCATCAAATGAATAGGTCATATATTTCGTCATATCTATAAATATATTACAGATATATTTAGCCTAATTTACAAAAAAATGCTATCTGTCATATCGTTTTTCTGCTCTTGGAAATATATTGAAATGATATAAAACGGTTATAAAGTCGCTGGACGACCAGATTAACCTTTATATTTAAGTTTCTTCAACAAAAAATAAAACAAAATAAAAACAATAATTGTATCGCACGTTCTTGGACAAAATATTATCTTTTTGAATGTCGCGTACCGGACTCAACCACATCAAATGACATGTATCCTTTTATTCGTTCAGTTTTTACAACTTTGAATTTTAATTATTGGGTTATGTATAAGTATACAGATGTTTCATTTTTTACATTTTTACTGCTAATTTGTCTGTTACTTTTTTGAAATTTCATAGTTCGTTCTACTTTTTTTTCATTGTCTTAAGAGGCCAAAATCGATTAACCGGTTGTATATTAGTGTTCAGTTTAAAATGACGTCATCACGCATAAAAAAAATTTGTTTTAAAAAAACTTCACTTTCGTTATGACACACACCTTGAACTGTGAAATGAAAATACATTGTAGGTTTTAATATTTTCATTGAGATATTTAAAAAGAAAATACTTCTTGTTCTTTAATAGTATCACGTAATATAGAATTGTTAATTGAAGCAAAATTAATCTCTATGAAAAAATTAAATATGCCATAAAACAAATATATCTATGAAAAAGTAAAATATACCATAAAACAGATACATATCTTTTAAGGAGATGCTTGATATTATGTTTTGAGATTGAACATGGATGATTACAATTGAATATGGTTGTGTATATTGTGTATACTGTGCGGTTTTTTCGATTTATCAAATACCATTCAAATGTACGAAAAATACAACTTTTAGAACATGTACCTCCGCTTCAATTTTAATGCCTTTGGGAATTTTTGGAACTACTAATTTTATCGAAGAATTGTGATTTTGTTACCTACTGTTTGGCACCAGTGACAATATTTATGGTCGTGGATACGCTGGTACATATCATAAGCTTGCCATTGACACACTTTAACCCTTTAAACCCTACAGGCCATAATAGACTGGTCTGCAGAATAGTAAAGATCATATTATCTAGATATTTAGGGTTGAAAGGGTTAAAAACATCCTACATTGTATCTGAATGACCAAATGATATATCACTTCCCTGTAGTTTAGGACAATGGCATCTGTCTAGTGGCCATGGTTTCCATGATGGGTTATAAGTGGGCCCACTAACTATAAGGAAAATATTTTTATTTTATAAGGAAGTCACAATGTACCAACTTTTTTTCTGGAATGCAATTTACCCACCTTAATAACATACTAAATTGTATCTGAATGACAAAACGAAATATCCCTCTACTGTAGCGTAAGGCAGTGGCGCCTATCAAATGGCCATATTTACCATAGTGGGTCATTACAGGCCCCACTGACTATTTGAAAAGTTTTAATAATTTTATCAGAAATTCGAAATATACAATTCTTTTTATTAAATTTTGCATCAATATTCATTTGCAAAAAGAGTCAAACATTGTTGATTTGGTTTAATTGCCCTTTTCCATTAGTAACTCTTTTTGGCTATTTGTAATTTTGTCAATCAGAATGAAGACATTCCGGGGCTATTCGCTATTAATATAAAGAGTATGAAATCATGAACGAATGCCAATATTTATTTTTGTATGTTTGAACATATATAACTTTGAGATAGTAATTACCTCAATCCCTATTTAAAACTTGATATATATCTGAATCCGTAGAAATATAATATACAAGCGATGCATGTCTGAAACCATAGATACATCTTTTCAGAACAATCAATATCTGAATCCATATATATACATTGTCAGAACGATGGATATCTAAATTTATAGATATAATAGATATATCTTTTCAGACTAATAAATATCTGAATCCATACATATATCTTGTCAGAACGATGGATATCTAAGTCCATAAAGATATCTTGTCTGACTGTTAGATATCCGAATCCATAGAAACATTTTATCAGACCAATGAATATTTGAATACAAAGAAATATTTTATCAGACCAATAAATATCTGAATCCATAGAAATATTTTATCAGACCTATATATATTGTGTTTTAATTGCTGTATGCAGGTAAAAGATATGTATTCATTTTGTATAGATATGTTTCATAACTATTATTGTCTGCCCGCATAAATCATCCCCACATGGAAAATTGTAAAAATAATCCCCTAGTGAAAATATTCAAGCTGGCAGTAGTTTCGTAGAAATAATACCAGCTTTAAATTAGTAAGCGATGTTTCGTAGAAATAATATCAGGTTTAAAATCAGTATGTCATGTGTAAACGACACTATTCTGTCATGTTTGTTTAATTTTTTATATTATTCTTTCATTCCATTGCGACATTCATTGCTAAAGATATGTTACGATCTACCTCTGATGTTCCCTTTATGTTCTATAAATAGCATGTCGTCATCATCTTCTCCCGGTGCCTGCAAAACAATCTGAAATGTGTAGATGTGTCGTATTCCTGTTATATCTTTGGGTGCATATAAAAATGTGATGTGTTTATAATGTCAATAATCTTCAGTTGTAAAACACCAGACTGTTCCAATATTTTATTTTTATACATTGGTCATGTGAGTACTGTGTCCTTTTTAATTAAGTCTGTCATCTAAGAATGTGTATTTTGTGTTCGTATTTAAGACCAAAGATTTATATAAAAGCATTTATTTTGTTTTAGTTTTTGATACCCTGTATGTGATCAGCATCATTACGACGTAATATTATAATAATAAACATTTCTCGAGTTGTTCCATTCCATTACGATTCGTCATAATAGTATGTGAAAACGCGGGCAACATCACTTCCGGTAAAGTACATATGTATATGACCTGAAATATTGATATCATGCAGTGCCAGGGTTAGGGTTAGGGTTAGGGGTCAGATTTCAAAGCAGCCTACAGGGAAGTCGTGACACTTGTCACCTTTACAAGACAAAAACATCTATCTAAACTTAACATTAATTCCTCTCAGATGAACTGAAACAGGATACCATCGATTTTTTTCATTGTAATTTTTTAGAATCCAAAAGTGACCATGCCTAACTTTCTGTTGAAGTGATGTGGTCTGGGACTTATTATTCCGACAAACATGAAAGGAATTGAACAACTCGGAAATAGTGTATTCCCTATGGTTTAGAAAAGATAAATGTGCTTTTTCGCAGAATTTCACAGAGAATTTTATTTTATTAAGTTTCTCATTATAACGTATTCTCAGTGGTGTTTTACACCACTTTCAACAATTTTTAACTTATATGATGGCGCCCACTTGTTTATAGTCGAGGAGATACCCCGATTACAATGTACCTGGAGAGGGATCACTGGCCTCCCGCAAGTAAATGGTAAATTTTGTCACAACATTTAGCTGAGAATCCGACAACCTGCACTGACTTAGAGTTACAGATTTCATGTAAACCATGTTGCTCTAATCACTCGGCCATGGCACCCTCCATATTCTTATAAACTGGCTCGAGAGTTAGTTATATTGTTTTCAGTCGATCTATTTTCGTTCAATTTATCAATTAATAACAAAAAAGTGTTACGTTTAAACGAAAATAAGATTTTGGCCTTCCATAACCCAATCTGTGAAAAAGCACATTTAGAGGAACTACCCAGGGGCGGACCTAAGATTTCAAGCTAGAAGAATGAATACTTGGTAATTCGTTAGTTATTCACCATTTTTTTACACATAGTGTTTCACAATGTTGCCAACTTGCGGTAGCGCACTCCCGCTGCGAACCTGCCTGAACCCGCCCCAGCTAAGAAAGATAGCATCCCACAGGGACAGGGATTGTACCCCATATTTTTCTTTACTATTGTTGACCACATGCTATTGGTATGTTTAAATCAGCATTAATTAATTATTCTATTTTTTCAGTAATTTCAAAGAAAATTGAATGATTATAATACAGATTTGTTAAACTTAAGCAAGTTACTCAGTGTTCACCAGCTTGACTTCATTAATATGATTATGTGTGGATTTTTTTTTTCTGTTGATGACGTGTTTATGGTCAAATATGTCAAGTTATTTATTTAGATGTAAAAGTTTTATTCATGCCATCAAGTTACTGTTTTGAAATAAAAATATTTTTCTGACGTTTTGTTAAAATGTTTCTATGTTGTAATGACAGATCCTACTTTACTACATGTACAATAGCACTTGCATTTTAGATTTATATTTCGTCTTGCCAAAACATCACTTATTCTTCCAAGATCACTTATCCTTTCCCAATGATGAACGTACGTAAAGCAGGATAATTGAGGTATTAAAGCACAAAAAATAAAAATAAAACATTTTTTTAATTTCCTGTAAGGGATAAGACGTTCATTCCTCGTGTTTCTAATTTACTGCCAAAATTATCGAGTATTAAGATTAAATCACCCATTGTTTGTCTGGTTATGGTCGGAAAAATACATTTAACAATAGGGTCGACACCGGCCCATGATTTGGAAGAAACTGAAGTTCCCAATCTTTGATAATGCCACGGAAATGTTGAATCCGGAGAACATATTATGTAGCTGATTCCGCAATGTACAAATTTCTTTCCCCCATGTGTCAGAAACACATGACCTCATGCTATATAAATCAACAGTGCTATATTTAATTTGTCAGTTTGATCTGTATGTGATTTCTTATAATTTACGCCGATCGTTAAGTGTTGAAACCCTATGCTCCTATAGGTGACGTCATATCAAAGATATTTACTGTTCTGTGAAGATTTGTCACACAGCACATGAACAGGTGACGTCATATCAAAGATTTTTACTGTTCTGTGAAGATTTGTCACACAGCACATAAACACCCTATTCTCCTGTAATTGACCTCATATCAAAGATACCTACTGTTCTGTTGAAAATTTATCACACAACACATAAACACCATATTCTCCTGTAGATGACGTCATATCATAGATACCTTACTGGTACCAGCAGACAAAGCCTCAAATAATATAGTTTTTATTTGTAAGGCACATTATTATAATTGTTTATTAGAAGAATTTGGGTTTAATACGAATTCTGGAAATCCTACATACACACGTAGCTCACTTTCAAAGGACGAGATCCTTCAAAATCACGTGTCCGTATTACGCTCATTTGATATACCTACAACGGATACCGATTTCGAGCTACCACATTTATATTGGATACCTAAATTTTCATAAAACCCATATATAAGCAAAGATACATAGCAGGATCCAGCAAATGTTCTACCAAACCTTTATCTTTACTCCTTACCAAGATATTGACAGCCGTTAAGGAGAAACTTCAACAATACTGTACAGTTGCTTATTCCAAAAGCGGTGTAAATCAGATGTGGATACTTAAAAATTCTAAACAGCTTTTAGAAAATTTGAAAGCACAATTTTTCTCGAATTCACAGTATCAAAACATATGACTTCTCTACTCTTTACACAACTATTCCACATAGAAAATTAAAAGGAAGACTTTTCAGCATCACAGACAACTGTTTTTTCACTAAAGGTGGTACCCGAAAATTTAAATATCTAGTGATTGGCTATCAGGATACTTATTTCGTCAAACACCACTCTGATTCTACACATAAATACACTGGAGTTGATATAAAAAAAAATGCTGGAATTTCTAATAGACAATATATTTGTAATGTTCGGAGACGTGGTCTTTCAACAAACTGTCGGCATTCCTATGGGAACCAATTGTGCTCCTTTATTGGCCGACCTGTTCCTTTATTCATACGAAGCAGACTTCATTCAGAAACTGCTGAATCAAAAGAAGAAAAAGTTAGCGGTGTCCTTTAATTTGACATTTAGATATATCGACGACGTTTTGTCAATTAATTATGACAATTTTCATACATATATCAATGCGATATATCCAAGCGAACTAGAAATTAAAGATACAACAGAATCAAGCACACACGCTTCATATTTAGACATTTTACTTAATATAAACACAGACGGGAAATTAGCAACTAAGCTATACGACAAACTCGACGATTTTGGCTTTTCCATCGTAAATTTTCCACATTTAAGTAGTAATATCCCTCAGTCATCCGCATATGGAGTTTATATTTTACAAATGATCCGATATGCCAGGGCGTGTACAACATACGAAGATTTCATATACAGAGCTAAACTACTCGCTGACAAATTATTGACACAGGGATATCGAAAACCGCGTTTAATGTCAACGTTCCGCAAATTTTACGGTCGGTATAATAGGCTTGTTTGCGACTACTCTGTTTCACTAAGTGAAATGTTGAGTTGCCTTTTCGTTGGCGGTTGTTGAGACGTCTGTACCAATTTGACGAGGATACACTCCTCACTTGTTTCATTGGACTGGACTGTGGACTCACGGTGGGTGTGACCGGTCGACAGGGGATGCTTACTCCTCCATGGCACCTGATCCCACCTCTTGGTTTCCAGAGGTCCGTGTTTGTCCATTTTTACCGGATTTGTATTTAGTATCTGAAATGTTTTACACTGTTCTGTGAAGATGTATCACACAACACATGAACACCCTACTCTCCCGTAGATGACGTCATATCATAGCTATCTACTGTTCTGTGAAGATTTGTCACACAACACATTAACACCCTATTCTGTAGATAACGTCAGATACCTTCTGTTCTGTTGAAGATTTATCAAACAACACATGAACACCCTATTCTCCTGTAGATGATGTCATATCATAAATATCTACTATTCTGTGAAGATTTGTCACACAACACATGAACACCATATTGTCCTGTAGGTGACGTCATGTCATAGATACCTACTGTTCTGTTTGTCACACAACACATGAACACCCTTTTCTCCTGTAGGCGACGTCATATCATAGATACTTATTGTTCTGTGAAGATTTGTCACACAACACATGAACACCCAATTCTCCTGTAGATGACATCACAAAAATATCTACTGTTCTGTGGAAAATTTGCCACACTACATTTATTGTGAACCTACTGTTCTGTGAAGATTTGTCACACAACACATGAACACCCTAATCTCCTTAGGTGATGTAATATTCTCCTTTAGATGACGTCATATCACAGATACCTACTGTTCTGTGGAAAAATTTGTCACACAACACAAGAACACCTTATTCTCCTGTAGGTGACTTCGTGTCATACAAATCTATCGTTCTCTCGTATATCTATCGTGTACAAACTCGCTATTTTTCTGTTTGTGACTCCGTGTAATATAAACCTATAGTTCTTTGGAAGATATGTCATACAAACTCGCTATACATCTATATGGTACTTTGTATCATATGAACCTATTGTTCTCTCGTAGATCTGTCATACAAACTCGCTATACTTCTATATAAACCTATGGTTTTGTGGTAGATTAGTCATACAAACTCGCTCTACCTCTGTATGTAACTTCGTGTCATATAGATCTTTCGCTCTGTGGCAAATTTATCATTCACACTTCCGGCAACTCTGTAGGTGACTTGTCATATAAATGTATATATTTATGTTAGATTTGTCCCACGAACATTCTATACGTTTGTCAGTGACCTCGTGTCATATAAACCTACATATTGATGTTAAATTTGCTACACGTACATTCTATACGTTAGTCCGGAACCTTATGTCATATAAACCTATATATCGATGTTAGACTTGTCCCACGTACATTCTAAACCTTTGTCAGTATCCTCATGTCATATAAACCTGTATATCGATATCAGATTTGCTCCACGTACATTCTATACCTTTGTCAGTAATCTCATGTCATATAAACCTATATATCGATGTTAGATTTGTCCTATAGACTCCCTGTGCGTTTGAAAGTAACTCAATGACATATAAACCCATATATCAATATTACATTTGCCACACAATAAGACGTAAGACAAAGACTCTTTGTCATATAAATAAACAGGAGTGTAGTTCTGTGACGTACTGTTATGTAAATTGACTGTTACTTGATTTATCGTCATATAAACATTCCGTTCTACGCTATAATGGTTTTACAACATCCTTTTAGGTTTGGAGGTGAAACGTATCCGTATGTACTTGATTTGTTATACAAAATCCCAGTGTATTTACGAATTAATTATATATGTTTCCTGGATATAAAATGAATAAAGACTTCTTAATGTAATATGCAAATTACACAAAAGGTCATTTCGCAATGATCCGGGAAAAACAGAATCAATGCTTGTACTTCAACTTTAAGAACAACTCGGTCAAATATTCAGACAATTATTTATATAATTTTTGTATTTATTTCGTGGCAACCGCCATCATTGTTCAAGTAACTGAGAATTGGTCTGGGCGTTTTCTGTCTTTTTAACCAATGAAATATATCTGATAGATAGTTGAACTTACATTGTCTGATCTGATACTGATAGTCGAACTTACATTGTCAACTTATATGTCAATTAAAGACTTACCTTGTCAATTTATAAGTCAATCAAAGACTTGCCAGGTCATTTTATAAGTCAATCAAATACTTACCTTGTCAACTTATAAGTCAATCAAAGACTTACCTTGTCAACTTATGTCAATTAAATACTTCCCTGGTCAATTTTTAAGTCCATCAAAGACTTACCTTGTCAATTTGTAAGTCAATCAAAGATTTACCTTGTCAACTTATAAGTCAATCAAAGACTTACCTTGTCAATTTAAAAGTCAATCAAAGACTTACCTTGTCAACTTATAAGTCAATCAAAGATTTACCTTGTCAATTTATAAGTCAATCAAATACTTACCTGGTCAATTTATAAGTCAATCAAATACTTACCTTGTCAATTTATAAGTCAATCAAAGACTTACCTAGTCAACTTATAAGTCAATTAAAGACTTACCGTGTCAATTTATAAGTCAATCAAATACTTTCCTGGTCAATTTAAAAGTCAATCAAAGACTTACCGTGTCAATTTATAAGTCAATCAAATACTTTCCTGGTCAATTTAAAAGTCAATCAAAGACTTACCTTGTCAATTTATAAGTCAATCAAAGACTTACCTTGTCAAATTATAAGTCAATCAAAGACTTACCTTGTCAATTTATAAGTCAGTCAACTTATAAGTCAATTGAATACTTACCTTGTCAATTTATAAGTCAATCAAATACTTACCTGGTCAATTTATAAGTCAATCAAATACTTACCTTGTCAATTTATAAGTCAATCAAAGACTTACCTTGTCAACTGATAAGTCAATTAAAGACTTACCGTGTCAATTTACAAGTCAATCAAATACTTTCCTGGTCAGTTTAAAAGTCAATCAAAGACTTACCTTGTCAATTTATAAGTCAATCAAAGACTTACCTTGTCAACTTATAAGTCAATCAAAGACTTACCTTGTCAATTTATAAGTCAATCAAAGACTTACCTTGTCAACTTATAAGTCAATTAAATACTTACCTTGTCAATTTATAAGTCAATCAAATACTTACCCGGTCAATTTATAAGTCAATCAAATACTTACCTTGTCAATTTATAAGTCAATCAAAGACTTACCTTGTCAACTTATAAGTCAATTAAAGACTTACCTTGTCAATTTATAAGTCAATCAAAGACTTACCTTGTCAACTTATAAGTCAATCAAAGACTTACCTTGTCAATTTATAAGTCAATCAAAGACTTACCTTGTCAAAATATAAGTCAATCAAAGGCTTACCTTGTCAACCTATAAGTCAACCAAAGACTTACACTGTTTGTAACCTCTATATATCATTTACTGTTGATATCATTTAGTGATTCACCAATGTTTGTAAGTATTATATGAAACATGGCATCGATCAATAATGGCATTTCATGACTGTGCAATTTGCAAAATATTAGTTATAAAAGTGATTCATCATCATCATCATCATCATCATCATCATCATTTTTAAATTATTTATTTAATTTAATATATTTTATCCATAGATACAAGATTTAACAATATTAAGTCCTCTGTTACTAAACGCTTAGCTTCTGCGTTTGAAACTTTCATACTGTAGGTAGGTTGTACTATGAGCATGTCAAAGCATCCGAGACGTGTACATATCGTATGAAAGTGATCAAAGGGGCAATGCACGATTATTTAGAATCCCCCATTATTATTTAACCTATTAAAATCATTATACATGTTGTGTATTCCATTTCATATGATGCACGTATAAGTCTACGGTGAATACAACACAACTATTTATATCAGCTTGACTCCTGTTATCTTACAATATATTACTCTCTTCGTAATCCAGAATCGAAAAAGTATACAATTTTACATTTTACATGGGTATCGATTTTACCTTGATTAAGTGCCGTGCTTGGTATGGGAAATGGAGCAACTGATCTCTTTAACGTGAGGTCATGTAGCATGATTAGCCTCACTCTGACTCGTTGTATAACCCTAATTACATCGCAATAAATCCATTATTTATGCCCTTTAGATATTTCAGTTAATCATTAACCATTAAAACATTTGACGAGATAAAACAACATGTATGGGGCGCCGTTTTAGTATTTATTCACTATTTTCTGATATCAAAATTTATTTTATGTCAAATAGTCGAACTTCTGATATCAGAAAATATTTTTTTATATCATAAATTCATTTTTTATATCAGAAAACATTTTTTGATATCAAAAAATCACTTTCTGATTTCATAAATCGAATTTCTGATATCAAAAAATCAAAGCGAATTTTTGATATCAGAAATTCCATTTTTTGATATCAAAAAATCATTTTCTGATATAAAAAAATCGAATTTCTGATATAAAAAAATCAAAACGAATTTTTTATATCAGAAATTCGATTTTTTTATATCAATAAATGAATTTTTGATATCAGAAATTCGATTTTTTTATATAAGAAAATCATTTTTAGATATCAGAAAATCATTTTCTGATATAAAAAAAGATGTAATATTTTTATATCAGAAATTCAGATTTTTTTATATCAAACAATACTACAAGTTTTTGATATCAGTAAATGATTTTCTGATATCAAAAAATCAAATTTCTGAGATCAAAAATATAAAAAAATCACGAGTATTTCCTGATATCAAAAAATCGAATTCTGATATCAAAAACTGAATTTGTTACATCAGAAATTCGATTCAAAAAATGAGTTTTTGATATCAGAAAATAGTGAATAAATACTTAAACGGAGCCCCATAATCATGAGGCCAATTGATTTCATTTTAATAGAGAAATCGTTTATGGTAGTTCAAGCAGTAAAACATTCAACTCAAAATTTATGACACTTCACCAAATGTGGATGAAATAAGATTCCATAAAATAAATTCAGATATTTTGGTCATTGTAAAATATTGGCCAATTTGGCCATCTTATCAAAATGACCAAAATTAAACCGTCCAAAATATGTACACAGTGTTTCTATCGGTACTTTAAAATTGTTTAGTGTTTTATAGATTAACAAATAAAGTTGTTTTTTTTAAAATAACACTGCGTGGACATTAGTCTTAATTAAGTACCATGTGACGCATCAATTCTAATTATTCTACCAGTAATTTTAAACATATTGAAATTTCGAACACTTGGAATGTTGAACACAACAAGACCGAAAGTCGAAGGTATGGCAAATTTAAACATAATATAAACATAAAGGGCCAAAATTTACCTGACCAAAAAATAAACCTTCTTTTTATGACCAAAGTGGTCAAATGTTAGCGACGCAAAAATTTCCCAATTTACGGGCGGGACTTTAGATGTGTAGTTGAGTTATCGGATTACGATGAATCTCTATCTCTGGAAATGTTAGAGGGGACGGGGCTTAATGTGTATGTGAATAGACGCTAGTTATCTTGAATTTTATACTACTAGATTTAAACTTTATGAGGGACCTCTGACTTAAATTTTGAAAGAAATCCCCGGTTTATATTTAAAATGTCTAGAAATAGTGTCTTAAGCCAAAAAATAAAATTTTAAGAAAAGAAAATTTCTTCAATCGTCAATCCGTTTGATGAATTGACGAAGTCTCCATGAGGGACCTCTGACTTCAAATTTTGAAAGAAAGCCACAATTTATATTTTTAACAATATCTAGAGACAGTGTCTTCAACGAAAATTATAAACTTTTAAGAAAACAAATGTTCGTCTCTCGTCAATCTGTTTGAAGAATTGACGAATTGACAAAGTCCCCATGACGGACCTCTGACTTCAAATTTTGAAAGAAAACACATATTTATATTTGAAATGTCTAGAGACAGTGTCTGAAGCCAAAAAATAAAATTCTAAGAAAAAATCTTCACTCGTCAGTCTGTTTGACGAATTTACGAAGTCCCCATGAGGTACCTTTGACTTCAAAATTTGAAAGAAAGCCCGGATTTATATTTAAAATTTTAAGAAAAAAATATTGTCACTCGTCAATTCGTCACTCGTCAAACTAATGTCACAACTTTTCGTCACTCGTCAAACTAACTTCATGACTTTCAGTCACTCGTCAATTTGTCACTCGTCAAACTAACTTTACGACTTCTCGTCACTCGTCAATTCGTCACTCGTCAAACTAACTTCACGACTTTTCGTCACTTGTCAATTCGCCACTCGTTAAACAACTTAACACACATCTAAAGTGTTCGTTCTGGTAGTATCGTCGTTTCAGAGATTCTTTATCTATCCAAATCTTAGACAGCTATCTGTTGACAGTAATTATTCTTAGACAGTTTCGAATCAAATTATGAAATCGTAATGACAGAATTGTTCGTTTAGAGCAATTATTTGTTAACCTATAACTTTCAGGTAATTTGGTTATAGTTTAATTGTGTTTATCAAACTACCGATGGTCCTTTTGGTACAGTTTTGGTCTTGAATTAAGAACACAAAAACGGCGGAAGTGAGCGGTCATTAGGGGCCGATATATCCTTCATGGCACTTGACCGTAACTCAGGGCTTTCCAGTGGCTGGTGTTTGAGTTCCATCGTTCCGCTTTGTACATGTTATCTAGATTTCAACCTTTGCCTTTACTTAAGTAATTCGTTTTACTACTCTCCACTTGCGTCTTCTAACACACTTCCTAGGTGATATGTGCAAACTTGCTTCAATCTCTTAATAGAAACAATGTAAGCGAAATGCAATCGTTCTGTAACGAAGATAAACCTAGAAACAATGTAAGCGAAATGCAATCGTTCTGTAACGAAGATAAACCTTGAATTTTCCCACTGATAACCTGATCGATACCAAACTACCATAGAGTAATTTTTCATTTTAATTGTTTACATTGTATTAATTCGGTTAGTAGTCTTCCTGTGGTGACATTTTTTGTTTTCATCAATATCAAATATAAATAAGAAACCATTCTGATGCTATTTCTATTGACATCAATGTGTATTGATTGCGTTACAATGGCCATGTTGACCTCTATTCCAGTTTTATCCAGCGCCAAGCATAACTGTGTTTTTTCGACGACAGACAATATTATCAGTCTTCCGATCTCTCCATATTTTGTCTGAAATAATGTCTCTCTTTCTCTCTCGTTAACATGGATTTAATTTTGTCATTACGTAATCGCCATGTCAATTATTCTACGTAAATAGGATGTGTAAATGTTTAGACTCTTCACGATAAAATCCAAGTCTGCATTTCTAAGCTAAACATAACATTTAAAAGTCTTTCATTGTTCAATTTGCAGTAAATTTTAAGAACGTATTTCACTATCTCCTCTCTCAGCTGTATTTTACCGTTATCTAAATTAGCTTCAGTGTTTTCTGAAACTTAATTAAATATCAGTCGTATTATATTTTGTGATTATATATTTGATTTTATTTTATTGTCTGCTGCATACACCGGTATTAGAGCATCGTGTGATTATTTGCTGAAGTAGCAAATTCGAGTATGGCGGTCGCTAAGTTGGGCATCAGGGTGTTCACCAGTAATGTGGTTTCCTCGCAAAGTTAGCACCCATTTGCTAATATAAGATCAAACGAGACACATTTAATTTATCCCAC
The DNA here is from genome assembly GCA_030159075.1 of Atrina japonica. Classification (NCBI taxonomy): domain Eukaryota; kingdom Metazoa; phylum Mollusca; class Bivalvia; order Pterioida; family Pinnidae; genus Atrina; species Atrina japonica. Next base: position 17,137 of record BROG01000160.1, read on the forward strand.
CAAAACTCCAATACTATTAGAACACGACTAATAAGATATTGTAATGGCCTCAACATGGAACAATTGCGAATCCCAAACAGGATGGGACCAGGTGCCTGGAAGTAGTCAGCGTTCCCTTTCCTGACACATTGTGGGTTTATTATTATACCACAAAACAAGGTCTTAGTTGTAAATCTATAAAATAAAACCCACAAGAACATATGAAAATACACGGACCTCTAGAAAATCAAAAAGTGAGCTCAGGTGTCAGGATGAAGTAAGCATCCCATGTCGGCCAGCTACGCCCATCGTAAGTCCAAATGAGAACAACTAAGAAAAATTCGCCACAGTTGAACAATTAACAAAGAAAAACCACTTTCACTTGTTACTATTATACCGAGTACTTGAAGAGGAAACATTGAAATATAAGCGCCCTCTGTCGACCAGTAATACCTGCGGTCAAAATAAAATCCAAATAAGAACAGTGGATTATAACACCTGATCAAAATCGTGTAGACTATGTATCTAATTGTATATCTAACAGCTAATCTGATTGATCGACACCTATGGTAAATATGCAGCCACAGCTAAAATATTGATAGATTGCACTTGTATTCGTGCGTTTGAATTGACTACTGATTTAAGTTCAATCAGAATTTTCATTCAGTTTATTCATCATTTATGATAAGGCAATGAGGCAAATGCTAGATACTAGATTATACATCGTTTTTCACGTAATAACTCAATCAACACACAAACGATTTGATTGATTCCTGAATTTATCAACCCTTGTGGTCACACATAGACTCGTCCAAATAAATAGATGGTATGGTCTACTGTCATTATTTAGGAGTGAACAAGTTAATAATCCATCTCGAATTATTGTATTCTTGATCATACACCCCTGAATTGAAACAGTGGAATTTACCATTCTCTAAAATGGATGAGTTCAAATGTAGCTATAGGGGTCAATGCGTTAATTCAACAAAGATTAAACAAGTAATTCCACAACTCAGATTGTGTAACATCGTGATGAGAAACAACATAATGAGGCACTTAAGTAGATTGTCTCTCGATAATAAATGAGTGTATGGTAAAAAAGCTCTAGCATTTCAAATGATCTGGGAGACATACTGTTTATCTGAACATTTTCGCCCCGGGTTATTTTCGCCCTTTTACGACAGAAGACATATTCGCACGTCTTTAAATTCGCTACAGTCTCACGGATGGCATGTATGACTGAGTTTAAATTATTTAGCTTGTAATTTCACAGTCCTTTTTTTATGCTCATCAAAGGGTGAAAATGGCAAAAAATAAACGGGGGCGAAAATGTCCAGGTATACAATGCATGCCATAAATATATTATAAAGAGATATAAAAAGAATTATGTCAGAAAACCCGAAAGCATCTTGTTTGTTGTATAGCTCAAATTCCCGTCAGTAGGAAGCACATATTCTGATTGTGCGGTACATGTATTTTAAGTTGATCACGTTTACATTTGTCCCCCTCTCAAGAATGTTAGATAGTATTCTGGAGTACGGTCATATACTGTGACCCCCCTTTCCCCAATCAGATCTAAAACTAATTGGTGACCTTTTATCAGAGCTTGACCTTTTTCACCGAACTAGAACGGTTTCTATGGAACATTTCCAACGGCTGTAGCAACAAACACTTTGTCCCATCGTGTTTGGGTTTTGCAATTGTTCTTCATGTTTAGACCGTTATATAATCCAAGTTGTTGTATTCTAATGAACTGGAATATCCATTGTGCTTAATATCCATTGGTACTTCCGCGTTTTTCTTGTATTGTCTTGTATTATTTATTGAAAGTAACAATTAATTCTGTACCTATATATGATTCAGGAATAAGGTCTTATAGCATAGAAACTAGGCTACACGATTTTCAAAGTGAAAGTACACGTGTACATGTACTCACTCATAAGTTATTGATTATCACATGGGAACCAATTGTGCCCCTTTATTGGCCGACCCGTTCCTTTATTCATACGAAGCAGACTTCATTCAGAATTTGCTGAATCAAAAGAAGAAAAAGCTAGCGGAATCCTTTAATTTCACATTTAGATATATCGACGTTTTGTCAGTTAATAATGACAATTTGCATACATATGTTAATGCGATATATCCAAGCGAACTAGAAACTAAAGATACAACGGAATCAAACACACACGCTTCATACTTAGACATTTTACTTACTATAGACACAGACGGAAAATTAGCAACTAAGCTATACGATAAACGCGACGATTTCGGCTTTCCCATCGTAAATTTTCCACATTTAATTGGTAACATCCCACAGTCACCCGCATATGGAGTTTATATTTCACAAATGATCTGATTTTGCCAGTGCGTGTTGAACATATGAATATTTCATATACAGATGTAAACTACTCACTGACAAATTACTGACAAAGGGATATCGAAAACAGCGTTCCGCAAATTTTACGGTCGGTATAATAGTCTTGTTTGCGACTACTCTGTTTCACTGAGTGAAATGTTGAGTTGCCTTTTCGTTGGCGGTTGTTGAGACGTCTGTACCAATTGCGAAGAGGATTCGTTCCTCACATATTTTATTTGGATTTGACTGTGGACTCACGGCGGGTGTGACCGATCGACATGGGATGCTTACTCCTCCATGGCACCTGAACCCACCTCTTGGTTTTCAGAGGTCCGTGTTTGTCCATTTTTGCCGGATTTGTATCTGTATCCTGGACATCCTTAAGATTTATACTTTGGTTTCTGAGATGTTTTATATTTGATTTGTTTACCCATTTCAAAAATAAACTCCTTGTTTACCGACACCAAAAATCACCAAATTTATTCAGAACTCAAGTTAAACTTTTATTTCATTATTTTCACTAAAAGAAGTTTTGGATGTATATGACTAGGAAACAGATTTTTTCTTTCATTAACATAAATTTGGTTAAATTTATTAATCCTCCCCCCCCAAAAAAAGAAAACATAACTTTATTATATTACTCACAATATGAGAATGAACTATTTTTCAATACATTCATTTCTAAATTTTTCTTTGAATGCAAAAATGATTCTCATCATTATTTAAAATTGCATGCAATGATCCTACAATATCTAGTGGCAGCAGGTTGACATTTTATTCTTGCATTAACGAATGTTTTGTTAATTACATCATTGGCTAAAAATATCAATGACTTCAAACAACAGAAAAAAAACATTTCTTTAAATGAATTACAATACTTATTTTTACGTCATTGCGTCTGAGTATGCCTTTTTCCAGTTGCCACATTCCGTTCAGTTTTGTGGAATAGTTTGAACTCAGATCACTTGACATCAACAGAAATGCGTCCTAGGTAATGTCCGGTTTCGTAATATCTACACTAACGACATTCAGTGCTATCTTGTTTCAAGTCATTTGAGTGGAGAAAAAGTTAAACTAAATATTCATTCTTGTAAAGTTGACTCGTGTTATGCTTTTCCTGTAAGCTACTTCTAAAATCTGACTTCTTCCATTGTTTATAATACACATTTTAGTCACTTATGCGATAAACTCGGAAGTTATGTAGGTAAAAGTTTTCGTTGAAGGTGCATAATATTATTACGAACCATTTCGGAACGGAATAATTCGGAAAAGGTGTTTAAACAGTTCAAAATTTTATCATTATTCGTTTATAGATACTTTTTACGATTAAAACAGTCTAAGATATAAGTATTTCATGGCATTCTCTGTTAGAGCAGACGTAAACACTGTTTTAGAAGTAAATGCTATCAGACGTCCGGTCAAAATTGGTTACGTCATACAATTAAGCGGGAAAGATTGTAGTAACACACCATCATCGAATCTGCAGACGTACAGTCTACGTATTGGAGAAGCTAATTGGATTGTTTGTAGAAAAGGCGGTGTAAAAGACCGATTACGACCTTGAAACATTAAACAAGTATTGTTTCCGTAATGGTCTTAGCTATATTATTGTAATATACAACCTATTTTGATTAGATCTCTTCCGTTTTATAAATATCATATTTTTATAGTGTCTAGGGTATCAGAATATGAAACCATAAGCAATTTCAAGCATTGCTCGCATTGCATTTACCGTAGAACCCCCACTTCTTCGGAAATATATCTATATGAAATAGTACAGTTGTTAGCTTAAGAGTATGGAATTTGTACTTTAAGCTGGTATGAATCAGACATTCGGCTTTATACTGATGTTAAGTAAATAAGACAAATAATTCCACAGAGAGTTGACAAAGTGTGTGTTACTTTGAATCTTTTCTCATCATATCAATTTCTATTGCCTCACAAGACATGCAATTGGTTCTGCGGGGGTGAGACATGTTTTATATTGCAAAACAAAAAGTACAGAACAAATTTGTATTCCGAAAACATTTATAAAAATACGTCGTCGTGGCGTTGAGTTTTGTAAAGAAAAAACGTCGATAGTAACCACACGTGAAATACATAACACAGACCTGACACAGAAATCGCATTGCTAGCATATATGTTTGTATTAATTTTTTAGGACAGTGGAACCTTCCTTTTTAGACCACCTGACTGACTAAAAGAGATCTCGTTCATGGAAATATATTATAAAAAATCTCAGATACGAAAGTATAAATCTTTAGGATGCCCAAGATATAGATACGAATCTGGTAAAAACTGGACAAGCACTGACCTCTGGAAATCAATGGAGGAGTAAGCATCCCCTGTTGACCGGTCACACCCGCTGTGAGTCCACAGTCAAATCCAAATGAAATACGTGAGGAATGAATCCTCGTCACAATTGGGATCTATTCTTATGATATATTGATTGGGATATTTTCGGAAACGAAGTAGTTTCGGTCTAAGATACGACGTAGTCCCCTCCTTATCCAGGAGGTCTATAGGCGGGGTCTCACTGTTTTTCAATTGCTTGATTTTATCATTGTTTTTTCATATCCAATACATCTCCGTCGTCAGTTTCAGGTGACGTTCCACACATTTTTACATGTGTTATGGGTTGATACACTAAGATGCTTTTAAGATGTTACGCCTCCTCCAATGGCGTTGATCATCTTTCAGATGAGACAGTGAAAACCGATGTCCCGTGTCACAGTAGGTGTCGGCACACTAAAGAACCCTCGCTGCTCAGCGGCCGTAAGTGCCGAGCATAGGCCAAAATGTTAAGTCCTTCACCGGCATTTGGTTACGTCTCCATATGAGTGAAAGATTCTTATGTGGAATGTTAAACAACAACATGTGTCATTAACCCTTTCACTCCTGAGTATCTGAGTGGTATCTTCTTTTCTACTGTCTTAGACCAGTCTATTATGGTCTGTAAGGTAGAAAGGGTTAATTGATACACTATGATGCTTTTGAAGTGTTACGCCTCCTCCAATGACATTGGACGACGATTTCAAGTTTTATGTACTCTTCATGGCGAACATTCCACAAGGGAATGGTTGCTAGGATTACTCTCAATTCCTATAAAGGACGCGGATATGACTACAAAACTTCCACTTGCAAGCCAGCTTCTTCTTGAAAAAGGCATTATTGTCCATTTTAGGCGGTAACGTATCACTGTTACAATGTTAAGTTTCTGAATGCAATTTGATTTTAAAATTATAAATTCTAAATAGCGTTTTACGCCAAACTCAACGACTTTTTCAGTTATATGGTGGCAGCCACTTTTTAAAGGTGAAGAATAGATTCTGAATACATTTGTACACGGTCAGAGACCATCGGTATTCCGCGAATAAACTTGCAAACGTCCTCACAAAAATCAGTTAAGGTTCCAGCGGGGCTTGAACCTGAGCTGACCAGAAGTGAGAGACTTCATGTTTGAAAGCACGATGCTCTAACAACTCGTCCACGGAGACCACTCCCTGAAGGCTACTTGGAAACAGTGATAGATTCGTTGTATGGTGTGAAATACAGGCATATAAAATCATAAATTCTGACGACAATTCATAGAAAAAACAAAGACTTACAGAATCTTACAACTAGGCGTGTGGAATGGAAAAGACAATCTCCACCCGAGAGCTAAGGATCTGGTTGAAATTATATTGCGATGTCATAATATTTTCCCTACCTTGGAAATCTAAAACTTTGCCAAGTCAGAATGTCTCTAGGTTGTAGATAAGCTACACGTGCTATGACGTCACAATATAATTTTATAACGTAGGATTTCTTTGTGATGAGAATACAGAGCAGTAAAACTGAGTTAGATTTTATAAATGTGCGCAAACATGTACAGGTTTGCATTTGAAGCATGATAGAAAAATAATCAAACATGGGTGTGTTTATTGGAAAGGGAAATCTCAACCATCGTGGAGAGCATTTGGAAACCATATTCCTACCATTCTGGTGGAAATTTCCTTACCCATGCAACACACTCCTGTAAGATTCTTATGTTCATCAGACTCTATGCTTCCTTAGGGAGTTAACAGTCAAACCCAGATCTAAACATAAGCCCAAGGAATACGACCGGTATCTACACAATTCGACAACCACAATTGTTAAAAAATTCCAGTATGGTAATGGCTAACGAGGTCATTATATCGACCGTAATATTCTCGTATTGACCGTATGATTAATACGTCATATACTGTTGATAACAGATTACAACTGGCAATACATTGGTTATTGTCATAGGCTCCCTATGATATGTTCTGAGATATCGACCTGGGGTTATGCAGTCTGTTTCAGGAAGTTGATAAAGTACCTTTTTGCTGTGTAAGATTGGTTTGAAACGTCATTATCTAAACATACGGTACCGAGCAACGCTGTAATGGATCAAATTGTCAATTAGTTCACATGTATATGTAAATAGTTCCGGAAACACAACACCTGCCATGACCGTTCTATCATTTAACTTACAGATATATTAAGTGCACGTGAAAAAATGAATATAAATGATCATTTCGATGTTATGATAAGAATGAATTGATGTGTCATTACAAAAGGAATGAGCTACGTATTCCGTTGTACATCACGTGATTCAGTCCGTTCTAAACTTTCTCAATTATGAAAGGTTTCTGTATTGTTTCGGGCTTTGCGTGTGTTACATGTATGTGTACTTTGGGGCGCCGTTTAGTAGTTATTCACTATTTTCTGATATCAAAAATTCATTTTTTGATAAAAAAAAAATCGAATTTCAGATATCACAAATAATTTTTTTTTATCAGAAATTCGATTGTTAGATATCAGAAATTCGATTTTTTGATAGCAGAAAATCAATTTTATATATCAGAAAATAATTTTCTGATATCAAAAAGTATGTAGTAGTATTTGATTTCAAAATCTAAAAAAATCGAATTTCTGATATCAAAAATTCATTTTCTGATATCAAAAAATCTAATTTCTGATATCAAAAATTTGTTTTGATTCAAAAAATGTATCATAGATATCAACATTTTTTTTTGAAAATTTTTTGTATCATCATTCGATTTTGATATCAGAAATTCGATTATTTAATATCAAAAAATGAATTTTTTATATCAGAAAATAGTGAATAAATGCAAAAACGGCGCCCCATAGTGTACTAGCGGCTAGAGTACAGCCAATGGTCCATTGCTTCATCTTGTGGATCGTTAGAGTTCCATAAAGATTAATTAACTTACTTATTTAGCCCGTATTTAGCCTACCATTCATATCTTCTTACTATATATACCCAACTTTGAGTCCGGATTTTTTTTTCAGATCTAATATTTACTTATCCTATGGTGATATCATTACACCCTAATACTGAAAATATATACCCATCCAGAAAGGCAGCTTTGTTGACACAGGATCTTTGTGGTCATATCCATGGTCAAATCACACCCTTACTGGCTGCTGAATTGTAATAAATTTCGAAATCCCTCTAGAATTAGTCGCTTTACCAGATCTTAAAAAATAACCCATATTTACGCCTAAAAAATGACTATTTACAATTCTAGGGAAAGTCCTCTAACACGAGCTCAGGAATTATTTCTGTGCGAACCTCAGCGTAATTACTATAGTAAGACCTTAAATGAATTTGGATACTGTTTTACGCCACGCTCAACAATTTTTCAGTTGGTGGCAGCCAGTTTTTAATTGTGGAGGAGAGACCACCCGCCTCCCGCAAGTAAACTGGCAAACGTACTCACAAAACTCAGCTTAGGTTCCAGCGGGGCTGGAACTTCGGGGCTGATCAGAAGAGAGAAACTTCGTGTTTCAAAGTACGATACTCTAACAACTCGACCACTGAGTTCTTGCAACCTTTAAGTAACATCAGTGTCTAGGAAGTTCTGTACTATAGGCAATTATCGTTTTATAATGACAACTAAAAGACTGTATTGACCTTATATTTCGAGTTTGCACATACAGTAAAACCTGTTATAGTGGCCACCTCTATATAAGGATCACCTGTTTATAAAGGTCAGTTTTTTCCAGTCCCTTGACTGCATACGTCGACTAAATTGAACCTGTTTATAAGGGTCACCTGTACATAAAGGTCAATATTTTCTGGTTCCTTGGGTGGCCCCTATATACAGGTTTCACTGTACCATTTGTTTTCTTTGTACATGTATATCATATATAACTGAGGAAGTCCCAGTTAAATACACTATCGTCATAAGCAAATGGTGTGTAATTTATTTCATACCTGTAACTTCAGAATTATGTACATTGTATATTTGAAATTCCAATAAAATTCAATGTTCTCCAAATGGAAGTATCGTTATGCGAAAAAAAAAACAGTAAGCAAACTCAATATTCACATATGTGCGGCCCCTATCAAGTGAAATACGACAATATCTATATAAGTTACATAGTGTCAAGGCTGCATAATAATTGTTGTAAAGCAGTATTGAAATACACGTGGTAACAAATTAACAATATACACTGGGTCTTTTATTGTTGTTAAAGCATTATTTTCTACTTATCTATTTTCAAGATAAATCACATGTATATGTAAATGTATATTTTAAAGTTAAAAATGACAAGTCAATAATATGTGACAATACAAAACCACACACATACACAATAATTTAGTTTTTATACCCTAGAAAAAACATAGTTCAGAGCCAGCCTGGCTCAGTCGGTTGCGCGCTCGACTATTGATCGTGAGGTCGTGAATTCGAGTCCAGCCGGCAGCAGGTTGGTTTCTTGCCTTTCAGATGAGTCAATAAAAACCGAGGTCAGGTGACAGTGTCATTTTATATGTGATAAAGGTAACATTGTCAGGTGGCAATGTCATGTTATATCTAATTGACGTAACATTGTCAGGTGGCAATGTCATGTTATATGTGATGGAGGTAACATTGTCAGGTGACAATGTCATGTTATATGTGATGGAGGTAACATTGTCAGATGGTAGTGTCATGTTATATCTAATTGACGTAACATTGTCAAGTGACAGTGTCATGTTATATCTGATGGAGGTAACATTATCAGATGACAGTGTCCTGTTGTATTTGATGGCGGTAACATTGTCAGATGACAGTGTCCTGTTGTATTTGATGGCGGTAACATTGTCAGGTGGCAGTGTCCTGTTGTATTTGATGGCGGTAACATTGTCAGGTGGCAGTGTCCTGTTGTATTTGATGGCGGTAACATTGTCAGATGACAGTGTCCTGTTAAATTTGATGGCGATAACATTGTCAGATGACAGTGTCCTGTTAAATTTGAGTTCGTTTCAGTTATTTGCATATTTTTACAGTGGTTATTTGCATATTGACGGATTTTGGCTAAATTTTTAGTTTTATTATTTGGTCTTGCCTGATACCACTTTCTTTTTAGAAAATCTTTTTAAAATTGGAGCTCATCTGATGAAGTCTAATTGACAGAAATGATCGTCTTGAGCATTGTAACTTTGGTATTATATTTATAACTATCAGGATACTTATTTCGTCAAACACCACTTTGGTTCTACACATAAATACACTGAAGTTGATACAAAAAACATGCTGGAATTTCTACTAGACAATATATTTGTAATGTTCGGAGACGTGGTCTTTCAACAAACTGTCGGCATTCCTATGGGAACCAATTGTGTTCCTTTATTGGCCAACCCGTTCCTTTATTCATACGAAGCAGACTTCATTCAGAAACTGCTGAATCAAAAGAAGAAAAAGTTAGCGGTGTCCTTTAATTTCACATTTAGATATCTCGACGACGTTTTGTCAATTAATAATGACAATTTTCATACATATGTCAATGCGATATATCCCAGCGAACTAGAAATTAAAGATACAACAGAATCAAGCACACACGCTTCATACTTAGACATTTCACTTAATATAAACACAGACGGGAAAATTAGCAACTAAGCTATACGACAAACGCGACGATTTCGGCTTTCCCATCGTAAATTTTCCACATTTAAGTAGTAATATCCCTCAGTCACCCGCATATGGAGTTTATATTTCACAAATGATCCGATATGCCAGGGCGTGTACAACATATGAAGATTTCATATACAGAGGTAAACTACTCACTGACAAATTATTGACACAGGGATATCGAAAACCCCGTTTAATGTCAACGTTCCGCAAAATTTTACGGTCGGTATAATAGGCTTGTTTGCGACTACTCTGTTTCACTAAGTGAAATGTTGAGTTGCCTTTTCGTTGGCGGTTGTTGAGACGTCTGTACCAATTGTGACGAGGATACATTCCTCACGTGTTTCATTGGACTTGACTGTGGACTCACGGCGGGTGTGACCGGTCGACAGGGGATGCTTACTCCTCCATGGCACCTGATCCCACCTCTTGGTTTCCAGAGGTCCGTGTTTGTCCATTTTTGCCGGATTTGTATCTATGTCCTGGACATTCTATTGATTTATACTTTGGTATCTGAATTTTTTTTACATATATTAACTTTTTATATAGCTCCGCTTATAACGAAACCGTATATAAAGATATGTTGGCTTTAACGATATTATGTCTATTCTTCACGAATTTCTTACATTTTTCAATATAAATCCGAATATAGAACACTGGTTATAACAAAGTTTGAATATATACCTCTTACACTACGTTATAAGTGACGTTGATTGTATTCGAATATCGGATTTTGCATTGATAGAGAAGTCTAGAAAATACAAAAGGAAACATCAGAATCATTATTGAGTAATATGTTAAGTTTGTTTTTGTACATGTAGTAATTTTACAAAATTTGCACTGTCACAACTTTCTGAAGAACGATATGACAAACAGTGACAAATGCCTTTATTTGCTTTAGATCTAAATACAATCTGGAATATCATCTTATGCATGTGTTTATTTTAAACTTGAACATTTACACATATCATTGTTTCCTATAGAACCAATGTATTTACATCAGAAAAGAAAAAAAATATCAGCGTGATGAATGAGGTTAAAATTTGTGTCAAATGAACTGGGAAATATTTGTCTGTCTTCCTGGGTTTTCTAGTTTGCTTTCGTTAGTATTTTGTCTATACAATTAATATAATTCCACTAAATATAAACTAATGTGGGCTTTTTTACATTTGTGCCTTTATAACCACCTTTGCTAGTTGATTGGTAATAAAGGTATCAGACTTAGGTCAGAATATAGTCCTAATTTCTATTACATCTGTGATAAGTGTTTACCAAATTGTTGCTCGAATGAATTTTGTTTGCGATTTTCCGGCCTTTGTTGTGTGACAGTCATGTTAACAATGAAGTCCTCTTAACAAAGAAGGCATATTAACAAAGAAAACATGTTTACAAAGAAATCAATTAAACAAAGATGCCATGTTATGAAAGACGCCATAATAGCAAAGAAGTCATGCTTACAAAAAAGTCATATCAACAAATAAGTCATTTTAACAAAAACGTCATATTAACAAAGAAGTCATGTTAACGAAGAAGTCATGTTCACAAAGAAGTCATGTTAATGAAGAAGTCATATTAACAAAGAAGTCATGTTAATGAAGAAGTCATATTAACAAAGAAGTCATGTTAACGAAGAAGTCATATTAACAAAGAAGTCATGTTAACGAAGAAGTCATATTAACAAAGAAGTCATGTTAACGAAGACGTCAAGTTACAATGAAGTCATGTAAACAAATGAGCTATATTAGCAAAGGAACAATGGTAACAAAAATGTACTGTTAATAAAGAAGCCATATTAACAAAGAAGATATATTATCCAAAATCATGTCAACAAGACGCCATGTTAACAAACCTTAGTGCAATGTTTTAGCATTGGCATTTTCTGTTGTAAAATAGCTGTGAGTGTTCTAGAGACAATACAGATTCAAATTGCTCAACTATGAAATGCAGGTGTGAAAACAATTAACCATTCGATATATATGGTGATATATGACAGGAATCTGAACAACACAGTTTTAGGTGCTTAATACATGTATCAGAGGTCGAGATTCCTCCATCCCACACCAATAACTAAAAGGTTTGTTTTATTGATATTCTGTATGTTAGCATTACGTTCTAACAGTCGCACCAAAGATGAAATGAATTGGAACTGTTCCGTATGGAATTTCTCTTGATATAAAATATATTCAAATATTGGAAATACGATACATATTTCTAGATGTACTGATGTATGTAAGGTAGGGCATCATGGTAGAAGTTGTTCGTTGAAGAGTTACACCGGCACTGACTTAGCTCCTGGTCATAGGTAATATTTTGAGGAACTACACCTACATCTTGTCACTTTTCAATGTAAACGGACGATTCTCGGCGGGATATGAAACAGCCATAAAAAAATCATCAAACTTCTACCTATGTGGTAAGCAAGAACTAGGTGACCTTGAATAGAGACAAGCGTCGTAGTAAACAAATCATGAAATATTTAACATGTGTATTTTACCTTTGTATTTTTCTATCATATAATTTCAGTATCATTTTCTTACCTTGATATACAACGCTTAAGATTCTAGTTTCAAAACGTGTTAGGTTTTTGTTCAACTTTTACACCTTTTGATGCATAAACTTGTTACTTCTGTAAACAACTTCCTGTGTCATATATCACCTGTTAAAATGGTACGATGTTTTAGACACAGATAAATCTCACACTGTGATAATTTTGCACCATAACAAGGTTAGGTGTACTTGTACGATTTAAAAGGTGTAATTCTATCATCATGACACACAATATATGTTAAGCTATACTACTCGAAAATCTTTAAGTTTTGTACTCATCTGAATAACTTTGCTCCGGTTTTAACCTAAACTTGTAGTTTGTAAAGCTTTTTAAGTGTCTGATTAAACTATTATCTTCATGATTGTAAATCAATTATGCAAATTAAAAAGTCACTTTTAAGAAATACTAAATTGTTTTACATTGTATATCTAAACTATGAACAACTTTTTATGTACAACTCTTTCCGTCACTTAAGGGTAATATGTAATCTCGATTTAATTTTTTTCATCATCATCAATATAAATATCATTTGTATTATCATAAGGGTCGTCCGACTACGATCCTTTATTATCGCCATTGCCATTACCAACACTACAACCATCACCACCACCACCACCACCACCATAATCATCATCTTCATCATCATCATCATCATCATCATCATCATCATCATCTAGGATACATGACTTTATGGTGTTATTCAATCTGTTTGATATATAATGGTGATATTCGTCTTAAATGTGCTCTTTCCTAAGATTTCACGACATTCTTTCTATTAGTTTATACAGAAATTATTACCACCAACTAAGAGGTGTCTACGTGACCGACTGGTTAGAGCATCGCGTTTGGAACCATGAAGTCTCTCCCTTCTGGGTCTGACACCATAAAACTTAAGAATTACTTAATACTAAACATTTTACTCTACTATGGGTAATCCTGTAATCTGATTGCTTAGCAGGCAAAGATGAAAAAATTCTCAGACTTGGGTAAATTCTTAACTTTTATGGTGCCGGGCCCCGAGTCCCGCTGGAACCTAGGCTGATTTTTGTGAGAAGTTTGCCAGTTTACTTGCGGAAGGTCAGTGGTCTCCTCCAACCGGGTATATCCTATACAATATATATATATATATATATATATATATATATATATATATATATATATATATATATATATATAGTAAAAAAATAAAACAATCAAGAAAAATCCTTTTGCACTAGAAGTTTCACTTGTATTCAGATCTGAATACAAGTGAAAACGCTAGTACAAAAGATATTTTCTTGATCGTTTTATTTGATACTATAATGGGCTTTCATACATAACTCTAACAATTTTTAAATATACACGTATATATATATATATATATATATATATATATATATATATATATATATATATATATATATATATATATATATAATAAATTAAATATCAGTGAAATTTGAATTCATTTTATCATTTAATTTACTTCTTAACTTTGGAAATAGTTCAATATATGTTAATATGTTAACGCCATTTGTATTACGTGTTACAACTAAGAAGTCCATCTTATGCGCAGATAATTCTATTTTCGCATTTTATAAGCTTAATAAAGTCATGAAAGATGAAAAATTATCCCGGATGTGTAACGTCAATATCTTCAATATAACCCTAATTTAGCTACTGTACATAACAACCTACGAAAAAGAGAAAGAGAAAATATCAAAACATTCGGACAAGTAAACAAACACGCAATTCTAGGAAACCCACCAACGAGTGATTATCAGAACGGCCACATCAACCGTTAGATCCTTCGTCAAACTTAGAGATGTGTCGCCCAAGATACATACTTCTGTTGAAACTTTTTTATCAATAAAAATTCGATTTTTTGTTTAAATCTACTTGCAATTTGTTTGTAGCAGTTATCAAAAGAATTTAATTATGTACCCATGTTTTGTTTACAAATAAAATGTGCGTTTAATAACCGGACATGTCGATATATTGCATATTTACAATGAAATCGGCACAGTCAGATTAAAAGCTTCTAGCGATATATAATAAATTTTAGTTCGAGATACTCGATATTGCTTTAAAAGGTGGTATTCAGTTATTTGAGCTATCAAATTACAAAGAAATGGTTTTTTGTGAATGAATATGAATACAAGTGCAGATTAATTTAGATTGTTTTCAGAAGAATGGAAATGCCATTTCAAAATTATGATATTTTTCTATATGGGGGCTTTAGAATGGAATGTAATGACGGATTACAGTGAAATCTCAAAAAGATTTATTACATTCATCCGCCTACAGTCTTTTTGCACTTATTCAAATATAGACGAAATTAGAATATATCTGCAATATACCTACTCACAAACACATCTCAATTTGTCTCCTGTTTCAAGATCGTTCTCAAATGATTTATAAAACTGAATCTAGTTTATGTCAGAGAGGTAGAAATGTTTGAGCTGAAATGAATATAAAGAAAATGCATAAAAACAATTTAAAAATTGTGAAAAATTACACTCATATTAGTGCTGATAAGTCACACTGAAAATAGATTAGTACAGTATATCTGGAAATTTTGGCCTCCGTTTAATTTTGGCCTCCGTTTAATTTTCGACTCCGTTTAATTTTCGCCCATAGATGAAAAGGCCAATTTAAAATGAAAGCGAAATTTTAAAGCCAAATGATTGAAGCAAGGCAACCATGAGACTATGGTGGTTTAGGGCGAATTGAAGACGGAGTAAATACGTTTTCTGTCGTACAGGGCGAAAATAACAAGGGGCAAAAATACACAGGGGCGAAAATATGCATGTATGCAATAATTCACATTGTTATCAATTTTGTTTTGGGAATATTTATATTCCCCCTAAATGGATCATTTATCTACGTCCGAGATAATCATTTTTATTTACTATTTTTCTTATCGACATCTTCTCCAAGAGGGAAGTCCTGGGTTCGGTTCCGATCTAGGTAATAGTTTTGACCCCATTTCAACAGAGATTTACTATTTCCTTGTCATTACCCTGGATTAAAAATGAAAATCGGGGGATTCTTGAAATGTTGTTACAAATGAAAAATAACTTTAAGTAACGTAAAAATATGATATACATGACTGTTGAGATCAGTTTTATGGAAAGAAAAACTCGATTTTAAAAATTCAATGTAGAATTAGCTAAAAAATTCTGATAAAATGCTGTAGTTGGTGATATGTTGGAAAATGCTTAAAAATATTCTTTAGAAGTCTATAAGATGTTCAGACGCGCGTGTGTGTGTGTGTGTGTGTGTGTGTGTGTGTGTGTGCGCACACGCGCGCGATATATGAATACAGAATATCAAATTCAGTAAAAGAAGAACATGTAAATTAAAAATAACAAACTAAATTTCTCATTGATCTTATTGCCAAGAATTAAAAGTTGAAGATGTATTGCTACATATTAATTAGGATCCAGTTTACACATTTTCCAATGTTTTCACGTTCGTGACAGATTATTGATTGTGTGTTTATAAATGTAGGCCTAAATGACGGTCGAAACTAATTTTACCAGTTCTCAAATTACACGGCTGTGAATCCATAATCGTATATGGTAAATCAGAATGGCATAGAATACGATGCTTATTAATAAGATCAAAAATATATGTCCAGAAACAGGAACAATGGTCATAAGACAGACGACAGGACAGAATCATAGATTAACCCTTTCAACCCTACAGACCGTAATGAACTTGTCTTATACAATAAAAAGAGCATACCAGTCAGATATTCAGGGGTGAAAGGGTTGAATCCCTATTTAAGAGAGCAGTCCGTATGAAAAACGAGGAAACAATACTCAATATCAAATGCATATGATTTCTACACAAGTTCAAAAAAATTCCAAATCCCTTTTGACATTTTTTTCTGTATCGTTATTTATACAATAAGTCTCTTTAAGAATTTTTTTGAAGTGTTTTACACCACTATCAACAAATTTTTGGTTATATGGTGGTGTCCAATTTTTAATAGTGGATTTGAGAACCCGGTTTCAATACTACAAGGAACCCGGGAAAACACCACCGGCCTCCTACAAGTAAACTGGGCAAATTTTCTCACAAAATCAGCTTAGGTTCCAGTGGAGCACGAACCTGCTCTGACCAAAATAAGAGGCTTCATGGATCAAAGCGCAAAGCTGTAACCACTTGAGGCCCCTCCTGGTTCAAAGCGGAAAACTTCGGAGATCACTCATTATAACTTTGGTATTATGTTAATAATATTCTTAACAATGACCTAAAATAACAGAATGGAGTAAGCGTACTTCATAATGTTATTTGATAAAAACACGAAAAGAAACTGATACAAGTAACTTGAATATACATCTCGACTGCAAACTCTTTATATCTACGAAGAAATGTCCATGTTGTCACCTCTATATGGTGTTTAATATTTTATATGCTGGCGCATGCTCCACATAATGTCATTTCAGATACAGAGGCAAACTATTAAATGACTAGTTATTAGTCACAAAAATAAAAGGAATAGCTACTAAAATTAATATTTCAAAAATGTTTCTAATTACCGTACACAAAGATGAATACCATGGATTATGCATCAATTGATCAAGATTATACGTGATTCTGTATCATAACTGTAAAGGTTATAATACAAAAGTTATACAAAAATTCATAAACTGAGAAAAGTTTTGATAATATCAATTTATTACTGTTCAAGAACGTCAATCCCATTTATTTCTCTAATAACATAAGCTGATAGTTTTATGAAACAAAAACGTGTTAATCCTTATGAGTAGACCAAGGTTAATGCAAAATTCGATGGCAGTTGTTGAGAAGTCTGTACCATTTATGACGAGAATTCGTTCCTCACATATTTCATTTTAATTTGACTGTGAACTCACGGCCGGTGTGACCGGTGGACAGGGGGTGCTTACTCCTGCACCTGATCCCACCTTTTGATTTCAAGAGGTCCGTGTTTGTCCATTTTTTACCAGATTTGTAGAGCCGGCATGGCTCAGTCGGTAGCGCGCTCGACTCTTGATCGTGAGGTCGTGAGTTCGAGTCAAATCGGCTACAGGTTGGTTTCCTGTCCTGTGGACAGTCAAAACCGAGGTCCCGTGTCACAGTAGGTGTCGGCACTTTAAAGAACCCTCACTGCTCAATGGCCGTAAGTGCCGAGCAAAGGCCAAAATTTGAAGCCCTTCACCGGCATTTGGTGACGTCTCCATATGAATGAAATATTCTTGAGTGGGACGTTAAACAACAACAAACAAACAAACAGACCAGATTTGTATCTATATCCTGGACATCCAAATGATTTATACTTTGGTATGTGAGATTTTTATAGTCATTTTCATAGTCATTATAGTCATTTTTTAGTCATTATAGTCATTACTGAATTATTTTTGTGTATGTTACTCAGAACATAACTCCTACTTCAAGTTGATTAATAATAGAAATTTATTTAAGAAATGTGATCGTTGAAATTACGCTTGTAAAACATTTAGTTCCTTCACGCGTTCTAAAAAAACAACAATAATTTTTCGCCATTATTGGGAGTGGTGAAAGATTCTCTTACCTGATGTGGTTATTTCAAATCGGCCATTGAGTATTGATCGATATATATGACTTGAAAAACCGTTCCTGTACTGGGCTATCATTTTTTTTTTAATTTCTGAAATAAATGGATAATATGAACAGGAAATATTTTAATTATATATATCAGTTAAAAAATTAATCCATCCTTTGCGTCATTGACAGTGTCGCAGTTTTAAACATTAAAAGAAATGTATTTTAAGGTAAATTTAGCAGCTATAGTAGTTATCAACGTTAATCGTAACATGACAAGATATGAACCAACAGAAGTTCAAATTCATGAAGTAGATTAAGATATCGATCAGTTTTAAGAATGGAGTCAAGGGAAATGTATTGCGAAGTATTAAAGGGGAATTAGCTATGATTTTTTTTTTCAAAAATATTTTCCCCTTTTGTACTACTTAGATTGATAAACAATAACAAAACAATATAGATGTATATACACAGGCATGACATTTCTTAAATTCCTATATATTTTGTGAAAATTACTTGAGAAACCCAGGTTTGGCACCTTTTCACTTGCAATCGATTAATATATAAAAATCTCAGATACCAAAGTATAAATCTTTAGGATGTCCAGGATAGAGATACAAATCTGGTAAAAATGGACAAACACGGACCTCTGGAAACCAATAGTTGGGATCAGGTGCCATGGAGGAGTAAGCATCCATCGTCGATCGGTCACACCCGCCGTGAGTCCACAGTCAAATCCAAATCCTCGCCACTATTGATACGGACATCTCAACAACCGCCAACGAACAGGCAACTCAACATTTCACTTACTGAAACAGAGTAATCGCAAACAAGATCATTATACCGACCGTAAAATTGCGGAACGTTGACATCAAATGCGGTTTTCGATATTCCAGTGTCAATAATTTGTCAGTGAGTAGTTTACACCTGTATATGAAATGTTCGTATGTTGAACAAGCCCTGGCATATCGGATCATTTGTGAAATATAAACTCCATGTGCGGGTGATTGAGGGATATTACTACTTAAATGTGGAAAATTTACGATGGGAAATCCGAAATCGTCGCATTTGTTGTATATCTTAATTGCTAATTTCTCGTCTGTAGTAAGTAAAATGTCTAAGTATGAAGCTTGTGTGCTTGATTCTGCTGTATCTTTAATTTCTAGTTCTCTGGGATATATCGCATTGACATATGTGTGAACATTGTCATTATTAATTGACAAAACGTTGTCGATATATCTAAATGTCAAACTAAAGAACACCGCTAGCTTTTTCTTCTTTTGAGTCAGCAGTTTCTGATTGAAGTCTGCGTCGTATGAATAAAGGAACAGGTCATCCAATAAAGGGGCACAATTGGTTCCCATAGGAATGCCGAGTCTGTTGAAAGACCACGTATGTTTTGATACCGTGAATTTGAGAAAAATTGGGTGCTTTCAAATTTCAAATTTTCTTAATAAGAATTAAAACACGACAAATCAGATATACAAATGGTCTCAATATGAAGAATAATTGCGAATCCCAAACGGAATAGGACCAGATGTCCGGAAGGAGTCTACCACCATACCACACCCGTCGCAAATGCTAAATGGAAACCTCTTGAGTTCGGTGAAAATGTAATCAGTTAGTTTAAGGTATGATTGGGGTATTATTGGGGAAAAGGAGGCACTGTATATGGTCATGTTCCTGTATACTACCAAGCATTCTTGATAAGGTACTTCATATTGTTTTTTAACAAGATACCGGTATCATTCTAAATGAATTTTCACCATAAGCGTGTATTATAATAGCATTTTGTGCTTATTTGACTTACCAGGACGACAATTTCACCTACGTAATACGATAACGTGACCCAGTCACTGTAATGAAAATAACATGAACCTTTGTATGATAGATACACAAATCTGGTGAATATCAGACAAACACGGATCTCTGGAAATCAGGGGTGGGATCAGGTGCCATAGCGGAGTAGGCATCCCTTATAGACCAGTCACACCCGTCGTGAGTCCTTAGTCAAATTCAAACGGAAAGGGTGAGGAAGAAATCCTTGTCACAATTGGTACAGAAAACTCAACAACCGCTATCGAATAGTTAACTCCAAATTTCATTTAGTGAAACAGTAATCGCAGACAAGACTATTATACCGACCGTAAAATTTGCGTAACGTTGCCATCAAACGCGATTTTCGATTTTCCTGTGTCAATAACTGGTCAGAAGGTAGTTTACCTTCGTATATGAAATGTTCATATGTTGGATATTCATTGGTATATCAGATCTTTGTGAGATATAAACACCATATGCAGGTGATTGTGGAATATTACTGCTTAAATGTGGAAATTTACGATGTTACATGACGAAATATGAACAGGCACCGTAACATTTCCATCACTGAATACTTCATTGGTCCAGTCTTGTTAGTAATAAATACCATACAGTAATAGGGGCCTTGCATTAACATTTAACTTTGAAAATATAGTTTAGGACACAAACGGGAGAGCACTATGACTCCCAATCCTTACAACTATTTTGGCATATTTATTAAGGTCAAAAGGCAGGAACAATTATTAATATTTTTATCGGGTATGATATTGGCATAACCATTGTATCCATGTGTGCAAAACCCATATCACATATCAGACGAGAAAAAATATCCACATCACGCAGCGGAGTGTAACGCTAAGATTTATCGGCTACAGCCTGCACGTTGATTTTCTTTCACTGATATATATATATATATATATATATATATATATATATATATATATATATATATATATATATATATATATATATATATATATATAAACACCATATGCAGGCGAACAGGGGATATTACAACTTAAATGTGGAAAAATTAACGATAGGAAAGCCCAAATCATCAAGTTTGCCGTATAGCGTGGTAATATCCCGTCTGTGTCTATAGTAAACTGATTAGGAGGTAATTTTTGTTCTTGATTCTGTTGTGTCTTTTTTTTAGTTTCTTGGGATGTATCACATTCACATACGTATGGCAATTGTCATTATCAATTGACAAAGTGCCGTCAATATATATCTAAATATGAAATTTAAGGCCACACCTTGCTTTTCTCTTGGACCACTTGACAGTTAATATTTTGCTATCTGAGCTTTTTCAGTAAATAGATTGGTTAACATGGACGCTGTTGAAAAGCGGGGAATCAAAACTCATTTAATTATGTTCTCCAATTGACATTTGGCTCAACTTTTATACCCTCGTGTATATTAAAAAGCAGAAAAATGGGGCTTTGACACTGAAATCGATACTCATATAGGAAAATTAGAAAGGTGGCTGACCTGTTTATAGCTATGATTAACTCACCTAGCAAAGTGACTGACCTTTAGATGGAGTATTATACTGAAAGTTAGTGTCCGACCTTTAAGAAAGTGTGTTCGCACATGCGCGCAAAGGCACACACATACACATGAACGCCAACATAGAAAACATACATATACATGTAAATAAAGTTCATCGACATAAGGGTCGTCGTATTGATAATAGTAAATACGTTCAAAGGTAGCGATTGTTCCTTCACCAAGCGCTCGGTGTGAGAGGTAAAAACCAAAGATATTTCGGTATTACGTGTCACACATGTACATCTCTCATTCCATTGACACAAGTCCAAGCGCTGGTCAATATTTAAAGCACTTAACATTTAAACATGGGAAAACTTCTGGACTGTAAATGTATAAAAAGGTATCAAGATATTACCAACAGCTTCCCACGCAAGTAATGGGCATATACAAACTTGTGGAGTTGTGCTGAAGCTTCTAGACTATACTGTATAAAAAGACACTAAGGTGTACCCATAACTACATAATGGGCATAGACAGACTTGTGGAGTTGTGCTGACACTTTTAGACTATAGTTATAAAAATACCAAGGTGTATTAATTGCTTAGTACGTAAAAGGAAGAAAAAAAACATGCGGACTTGTGGGAAAAGACGGACTTCCCGAAAAGTCAGAGGTGAGATCGAATGACATGGAGAAGTGTACAACTCGAACTGACCTGCAATATCTGCCGTGAATCATTGGGTCAATTTAGTCAGTAAAGAGGATGTATACAAATACTTATCGAAGAATGTCGTTTGACAATTTTTTTTCATCTTTGATCCCGAATAATTGTGAAATACCAAGAGCTCAATTGCATGATGCTTTCACCTTTTGATTTACCATCAGCCTGACCGGGAGTTATACCTCAAGTGAAAAGTAATTATGTTTACTTTTCGATCCATCAGGGGTTATACAACAAGTGAAAGTCATAATTTTCTCACTTTTTAAAACAAAATCTGAAAAATAAACATTAATTAAAACATGACAATAACTTTTCGGTATGTTTCTTTATGGCGAGAGGGAGGTTGAAAGTAAAGATAGTTCAATTACTTATTAGATGTTATATTAAAACTCAACCGAGCATTTGATGTGTTCACCAAAGAAAATTATTTTGATTTTTTCTACTTTTACTAACAAATAAGAGCTGTATACAGGCATAGAAATCTTATACATTTGTTATATCCCTATAGATTTTGTGAATGTAAGATTTTTATGCCTGTGTATATCTCTTTCTTGTTATTGTATATTAACCTTGGTAGTAAAAGGATATAATTAAAGAAATAGCTAATGCCCCCTTAAAGTATCAGAATAAAAAGGTGTCGCTATGACAACAAAATGCTGATGTCGATGTATTCAAAAGAACTAAAATACAAGATAAATGTAGACTGATTAAATTTTCAATTATAAATTAGATGTTGCTAAGGTCCAGCTTGTATAAAACATCTGAAATTAGAGATGTTTTATACAAGCGGAGCCTGTACCAGTACTCAATATATCGAATTCCAACTCAACTGATGAAGTCTTATTGACAGAAACGATCGTCTTGGGCATTCGTTTTGGCCTCATTTGTAAAGTTATAACTTTGGCATTGTTAATTATCTATATTACCATTCGCAGCATTATCCTGTTTCTAGGAACAGTATCATAAAAAGGTGTAAATATTTATACATATATTGAAATCGGGGTTTCTTCTATGGCGATTCCCGTACTGACTAGAGTTGTTCTCTTATACGGAGACATAATCATCTATAGGTAAAGCGCAACAAGTTATGACCTATGCTATGAACTGAGGTCAATACAGTGAGGGTTATATGCACACTCCTCACAGCGGGTACCACTCCCTGTAAGCCAAGTCGAAGAGTAGCATAGACGGCGTCGCCGCTGTTTCGAATTTCGAGTTATATGATGATCGACACTCGTGACATCTATGTTACATAAATACGTGTTTACTGTTGGGAATAATAGGCCTATTCTGGTTGGCTGGTTTACATATATATCTGAAGTGGCAATCCTGTTATACAGATATTTGTGTTAATTGCAGCAGTATTTGACGATACCGTAGATAATGTTTCGAATGAATGTAAGCTATTTGCAATTCGAATGATTTACTTATGTACAATAATAACACGTCTTAGGACATTAAGGATCCCATCCTCTACAATATCATACAATGTATGCATTGTTTTTCTTTTCTATCAGGGATTTCTTTTACTCATTTTGTGCATTTTGAGCATATATGTCAGAATTCTTGTATTTTATACAGTAGTTGGCCATAAGAATGTCACCAAAAATGAATTTCAATATATATACTTAGTAATTCTGCATTTGTTTGATTTTGTCCTCTGTATTTGGTAGACATCTAGCATAAATATTATAAACAATTTACCCTGTGAGTCAGGGCCTAATTTTGATAATATTTTCGTCTGCTGACATCCATTATTTACTTAAGTATCGAAGGTTTTTATTGTGGTGTTTATGTATTACGTCACAAACTCATTCATTATCTTTGTAAAAAAGAGAAAAAATGACGTTACTCTCACGAACAGTATATCCTGAAACAATAAACAGATTACAATGGAATGTCTACCAAATGAGTACCAAAACCTCATTTTTTGTGAATCAAGTTTTGTTAAAATTGAATACAAGAGTTATTGAAAAAACATGAATTCGCTAAGAATATAAAGTGAAAACAAATTATGGGCACATACTTATGGCCAACTACTGTAGATTTCGGGACGAAGCTAAGAGTTCCTGATAACTTTGTAACAAGATTTATGCCTTAACAAACTGTAACACTCTATTCAGAGCGCTTCGGTTCCTACATATGTTTTATTTCATAAATTACTTATGTTCAAATAACAAGATCGAATTCGAACATAACTAGGTTCTAAGTCTAATTTTGGTTTGACTGTGGACTCACGGCGAGTGTGATCGGTCAACATCGGATGCTTACTCCTCCGTGGCACTTGATCCCACCTCTTGATTTCCAGAGGTCCTTGTTTGTCCAATTTTCACCAGATTTGTATATATATATATATATATATATATATATATATATATATATATATATATATATATATATATATATATATACAGTAAAACCTGCTATAGCGGCCACCTCTATATAAGGATCACCTGTCTATAAAGGCCAGTTTTTAAAAGTCCCTTGTCTGTATACTTCAACTAAATTGAACCTGTGTATAAGGGTCACCTGTACATAAAGGCCAATATTTTCTGGTCCTTTGGGTGGCCCCTATATACAGGTTTTACTGTATATATATATATATCTTGGACATCCTGAACTGAAGATTAATATTTTGGTATGAGATTTTTATATTTAAAGACCCTTGACGTCCATTTATTCCCCAAAAACAAAACTGAGTAAACGATATTTAACTTATAGTAAAATCTTAATTCATTACAATAAAAACTTTGATTCAATATAGTAACATCTTCTACTCACTTCAGTAAAAACGAAAATATTTTACTACAGTATTTTGTTAGGGTTGTGCCGAGCTTTTGACGATACATTGAATACATGATCTTATAGATGCATCAAAGATCCAAAGATGGGTACATTCTGTTTTTATCTGTCTCTAAGCAACACTTTTATTTCCGTCATAGAACTCGTCTCATTACTGAACTAATCACAGAATGGTAAGGTCCATTGTCAAAATTTAGAAGTGTACGAGTTAGAATTCCAATTTCACAAGCAATATTAACTTGTTCATTCCCAAGTCATGGCAATATTCCATATTATTCAGCGATTTTGGGCGTGTCTAAATGTGAGGGGTCTACCAGTTTTAAAATTGAAACCAGATTTGATTTGATTTATATCACCGATATCTCCGATAGGTTTGATTATGACCAGCTCCTGACACTATAAAGCTTGTAAATTAGCATAAGTCAGGAAAAGATCTCAACCCGACTTGCTCAGCCAATCAGATTTCAGGATTATGCAAGGTTGAGTAAATATTTAAGACTGGCAATTCTTTGATTTATATCACCGATATCTCCGATAGGTTTGATTATGACCAGCTCCTGACACTATAAAGCTTGTAAATTAGCATAAGTCAGGAAAGATCTCAACCTGGCTTGCTCAGCCAATCAGATTTCAGGATCATGCAAGGTTGAGTAAATATTTAAGATTTTGGCAATTCTTTACTTTACTGGTGCTAGAAATTTGCCAGGATTACGGCACTCTTCGCGACCTCTTGAGTTTATCATTCCCGTCTGGTTCTGTTTTAGAAAACAAACAAACAAAACACCTTTGTCAACTGAGGAAAGTATATTTCAAATCTTCAAAACATAGCAAACATTTTGGACGGAAATAAATACTGTTATAATTACGTATCGTATACATGCACAGATCTTTGTTTTCTTTGTAAATGCACTTGTTTATTACATACGTCTCTACATAGTTTCTTGCCAGTTAGAAACTATATAAATTTTTAGTACAATAAAATATTTATATTTAATTTAATTTTCAACAATTATGTGTAAGTAAACATATATCTATTCTATACTATACATACAGGTGAAATGACAACCAACTGAAATTTAATAGCAAGAGCATTTCTCTTCAAACACAAACAACCAATTACTCCGGTGATGCATAGAATTTCTATAAAAAATATATCATCAATTGTAAAGTGTATAAATTGTAAATAAACAATAAACAACAGCAAATGTAAACAATAATATAACATTTTGTCCTTAGGACGGCTCGAATTAATTATATCTGTACATCTAAATAAAACATCAAGTGTTTCTCGTGCAAAGTTTACAGTATATGCAATACCATATATTATATGTGTACCTTGGTAACCAAGATAAATTATGGAATGAATTCTTAACTTTATATAGTGCACGTTTGTATTTGCTTAAAATGTGGATTTGGGGGGGGGACGTGAATAATATGTCCCAACAAACAACGCTCCATTAATCACTTTTTTTTTTACATCCAATTGAAATACAGAAATCAACAGACGACCGCTTGGTTACATTGATATATATATATATATATATATATATATATATATATATATATATATATATATATATATATATATATATAATATATATATGTGTATATATATATATATATATGTGTGTGTGTGTGTGTGTGTGTGTGTGTGTGTTAGATATTTGTTTATGAATCACAGTCTTGTCCTTACGTTTGTAAATTGTTCATTGCAGACTTCTAATGTTGATGTATATAGTCCTGAGATTTCTTCAATACATTCTAAATATCATATTTACCCCTTAAAAGATGTATGTATCAAACGTAGGCTCATAACAGTCAACGGTAACTCTTGGTATATTACAACACTGAACCAAATAATTAATAGTCACAACTGAATAGCATACACATGTTCTGTTGCATTCTTAATGTACAAAACACACAAGATCAATTTGTGAGGTGCATTTCTTTCCCTTGCGAATATTCCTTAACGTTGAGATATAACAATGATAACTTGTACAGAATCGTGTCTTTTGGTTCATTTTATACAATATAACAGTTATATTGTGACTCAACAAAAATATATTTCTTTTTAGAATGATCGATTTCATATAAATCATTAATATATATGAGGCTTCATGTAATATCACAGCCAATATCATGGATTTTGGGGGAATCATTTCAACTTTGCAATATGCATATTAACAGCGAATCATCACTAGCGACATATATACATATGTTGGTTCATACCGACACACACAAAATGAGTATCTTTTTTTCTGTTGCTTGGTGACCGATTATTTTAAATGTATATCTATCACACAATGATCAAAAGGTGAAACAGTTGATGGAAATAGTGTACATAGCTTTATGAGTCATTCCAATCACTTTTTACTCAACGAGGTTCTTGAAGATCTGATCTGTGCACCTGTTGACCTTTGAGACCCGGCTGAGGCTTGTCTAACTTCTTGTCCATCACCCTCAGTTCTGACAGAATTTGCAGCCATATTATTTGCCGGAGACGGGGTATTCCTGGCTTCTCTGGTGGATTCCTGTTTCACGTCTTGAGATGCACGTCTGCTAGAGTTTTGGGGAATTTCTTGTGATGGTGCCTTCTTCATACCATCTTCTGAAGACGTTTTGGCCAGGTCTTCACTTGAACTTTTGGCTAAATTTTCCGATGACGATTTCGCTAAATTATCTCTAGATGATGTTTTGGCTAAATTTTCTCCAGATGAAGTTTTGGCTAAATTTTCTGCAGAGGAAGTTTTATCTAGGTTTTCTCCAGAGGCATTTTTGTTGATATTTTCTCCTGATGAAGTTTTGTTAATGGTTTCCCCTGATGTGCCTTTCTTTAAACTCTGAGATGATTGAGTTTTCTGAAGACTCTGGGATGATGCTGTTTTCTTCTGCAAACTATGAGATGATATGGATTTTTTTAAGCTCGTATTTGATGGAGCCTTTTTCAGACTTTGATAAGAAGGTGCTTTTTTGATACTGGACTTTGATTCTGACTTTTTCAAACCTTCACCTTTACTAGTTTGTTCCTGGTAATCCTGGTCTGATGATCTTTGTGATGTTTCTTGTTGACCTTCTTGATCTTCCTTTCCACTAGATCTGTCCGTCCCATCTTTTCTTTCATCCTCGCTTGTTTCCATCTCTACTTGAGTTATGGGATCTTCGTGCTCTGATCTCGGCCGGGCATTTTGATTTTGATCGCCTTCATCTTCAAACATGACCTTGTCCTTAGATTTTCTGCTAGTCATACTGGTCCTTGTAGGCGGTCTTGACGATACTTTAGGTTGTCCTTGTGATGGTACTGCCTCCATAGTAGCAGAAGCTCTCCTAGATCCTGGTGCAGCCTTCTGGCCAGCTGTGGGACTTGCCTGACTAGCTCTACGACTGCCAGGACCTTTTGGCTGACTTGGTATAGATTCTTTACTGCCTTTACTTGCTTGCTTTTCACTTGTTTGTGATTTTGTCTTGGGAGTAACATTACCACTCTTTTCATCAGTCTCATCTTTCATCGGTGGTTCCCTTTCCAGGCCTAGGCCAGGAGGAAGGGGTGGTGCTTTTGGAGTGAGTGGTCTGTATGACAACTGTGACTGTTCTGACTGATTAGCATCAGTATCTGTAATTTCTTCTGCAACATCCAGACCATGAAGCTCTTCTTCCTCTTGATCTGATGCAATGGACTCCTCCTCTTGCACAGGCATCATGGGAGCTTTCAGTGCCAACAGATAGCTCCTGGATTTCTTGATACCATCCTCAGGAAGGCCTGACAATAGATAAATGTAATCCCTATTTATACACTGAATTGTGAAATTAGTCAATGACAATGGTGTTCAAAGACACGCTGATGAGCAACAGATTGCACTAGCATGATTGTACTAATTATCTAAATGTTATTGAAAGCTTCAAACTGTATGAAAATAATAAATTTCAATACATTAACAAAAATCCAACAAGAAAATTAAAAAACAGACACATTTTGAGAAATTATTTATGAGAAACTGCAGCAAGCATAATAATTTTAAAGTAAAAGACAAAGAATTTTGATTAAAAGTCACTATGAGCCTTCAGTTCAGGTGACCTAGAAAATTTAGATTTTTTAGAATTTTTTATTCCAATATTTCGTAAAATAAAGTTGTAAACAAGAAACTTTTATCCCAAGGATTACAATCCATCGTATTTGGAATATCACTGATAATTGTAAATTACTGGGACACATATTAGGCAGAGGATAAAGGTGAATTGTTCAAATAAAATAAATATAATAAAAAATTGTTGGAATTACATTTTATACAAACTGTGTATTCTCATACCCAATTATATATGGCTACTGACAATAAATTATTGAAACATTAAACTTTTGTATTCATTTTCAATCATTAAATACTAGCTGTCACTGTTAACTTTAAACTAAATAGTAGATAGTGGCGAAAAAATAAACAAACAAACAAATAAACAGAAGTTCAGGTAACAATAGCAATGACTGGCTAAGGCACTAAATTGCAGGTGACATTTCTACAACAAATGTTACTGAACTAAGGTATACACACCTGAATCAAGGATAAGAGAAGTTCTGGCTAATCTCCATTTGTCCATTGGAACTGGGCAGTTTAAGTTTAAAGTTGAGGCTACCACTTGACGGCTCTGTGAAATAAAAACAAAAAACACTTTAAATCACCTAGATTTTGTGGGGACTTGATTTCAAATACCCATTTTTTCAGACATATTCACAAAAAACATAAAATTTTACTAGCTGCAAAATACACTCGAATCTACTTTAAAAATTCAACCTTGCTGCTCTGAAATCCCGCTTTATTTGGAATCCTTTTGTAGTTCCTGGTCAAACTCCTTTAGAACCATTCTAACCTGGTTATTTTGAAACCCCTGTTTACTTGAAAGAAAAATTCATTCCCCTTCGATTTTAACCTATCTGGGTTCAACTGTACTTTAATTTTCAATTTCTTGGCTCAGTCATATTGTGTATGTATATTTGCATATGCATACTGATGTCTCCAGTATGAATAATATTTGGCTAATTTCATTAACAGATAAAGATAAAAGAAATATTGCAAATTGTATAACTTCTTTAGATCAGGAATACCACAAGCAATGTTGTATAAACTTAATTTTTGTGTTTACTTGACACAGCTTAAATCCTGTAATTCAAACTTTTTGACCCAGAGGTTATGGAAATTTTCAAATTATCTTACTGTTGTCTTAGAGGTACTGCACACTTGAGAATTTGCACAGGTTTTATTTTCTTTTTTATTCTTTGTTGTCGTTTTGTTTTTATTTTAAATCTTCAAAACATTTTACACATCTCAAACACGGGAAAAATGGGACAGCAATAGACACACCTGACTCAAGACTGTGTGATGTTAGAGATGAAACAGAAATTAAAAATACCTTATTCATATATACTGGACATGCATACAACTGCTGTTTGTTGACAGTTTCTGCATGCTCTGCAGTGATGACTGGTTTTATGTATAGGTATGGGATCTTATAGAGTGCAGAACTGTAAAATTAAAAGAAGACTCAAATAGTACATGTACAATTAACCAAAAGACAATGTCATGCATTTAAAACTGTAAAATCATAGAAATAGTACACTTTTTTGAAAATCATGAATTAAATCCGGGAATTTCCTACAGCTAATATATTTTTTTTTCTATAATAGAACACAATTTTTAACACCAAGTCATTAATAAATTTATCTATATTACAGGAAAAACAAAGTCTTTGGTAAATTCTTTATAAAGACATTAAAAAAAAACAGGTTACTTTGAGCTCAACTCCAGTACACTTTCAAAGCCTATGAAAATAATGATCAAGCACCTTTTAAAAAACAAAAAAACGTTTTTAACAACAAAAGAATGACCTAATTCTTGACATATTTCATCCTGAAGTATTTCTTTCATTGAGAATACAAACAGTAACATGAGTAGACATTAATAAATTTTATATTGGGCAAAAACAGGTTTCTTCCCTTACCTGAAGAAAAACTAAAATTTTACACAAAAGAAAGAATTTAATGTTATTTATCTAAGCAATCTGTTATTGATCTTACATTCTATGATTTTAATCCTACATATAAAAACAAATTATTTTTTTAACTGATTTTCTTTTTTTGTAGTCAATACATACTTTGCTTCTTTAAGACAATCGTTATCATAATCCCAACTGGCACCTTGCAGGTAAATATCGGTGATGAACATTCCGCCTTCATCTATGTCGTACTCATCTGTGTTGATATCATCCATCACAATACAATCATACGATATCTGCAAATATAATGTAATTCAATATTTCATGGAATATTTTGATAAGTTCCACACATCTATTTAAGCAGCTGCTCAGCTATGAATTATGGGACCTTTATCTAGGTATCAAACAATGATGGCCCAATATGAATAGATAGGTCAAAATGAGAGAATTGCTTCATACTCATCTAAAAGTATTATACCAGCCATGTCTTGAACACAATAAACATTATATATACAATCTATGGCATGATCTGGTTAACCTAAATATTTACCATGATAAAGTTTAAAATACTGAAGGTCACATGTGCATATATAGTCAAAGCTGTATGTATCCAGATCCTGTCAAAAGTGTATACATTATATACACATATGTACTCCCTGACATAGCATATCTTTCTGCATAAAATACATGAAAAAATCAGCCATTGTTGCAATAGACAATTATTGAGTTGTTCCATTCCGTTCAGTTTTCTCAGAATAGTATGTAGTCAGATCATGTGACTTCAACTGAAAATTATTTCCAGTTATGTAATATTTGCAAAGACCACATTCAGTGATATTGTGTTTTGGTTCATCTACAAGGAATTAAGTTAAGATATAAAAGTTCTCTTTATTAGATATGACATGTGTCATTTTTCTCTTTCCTGTATACTGTTTTTCAAATCTGGCATAATATCCAAATCCCAGGTCAAATATATGTAGGATACAGTGTTTCACCTGAAGTGATGCTGCCCTACTATTATTTTTGTAAAAAGATACTATTGTGATGACAAAAGGCCGATTGGAACAACTAAAAAAAAACAGGAAATATCAATTTCTAAAGTACAGTAAAACCTGCTATAGTGGCCACCTCTATATAAGGATCACCTGTCTATAAAGGCCAGTTTTGAAAAGTCCCTTGACTGCATACTTCAACTAAATTGAACCTGTGTATAAGGGTCACCTGTACATAAAGGTCAATATTCTCTGGTCCCTTGGGTGGCCCCTATATACAGGTTTTACTGTATGTAATCAGCTCAAACTCTCTTGGAAATACAGATCTTCTGGTGCATGTTGATGATATTTTGTCTTTCTGAATCGTTATTATGTCATAAAAAACACCATTACTTCCCACATAACCTAACTGATATTTCTAATTCCTTATTTATGTGTAAAGTGCTATTCTTGATGATAACATTTTTTAAATAATTGGAATCAAATGAAATTAAATCATCTCTGATAATATATCATTTTGTATTTTACATTTTTATTGCCATATCTGTTCAAATATCAATAAAATACAATATTCATTTAACATCAAAACATAGGTAAACTAGAATAATAGAAACATCCAAGTTTGGGTCAAAAGACAACACAGTTACAAGCTGGACAAGAAAATACTATAATTATAGTCATCATTTGAACTTGAGGTCAAAAGTCAAAGGTAGGTAATGAGGTTGTGTGACATTTCATAGCATGGTTACACACCTACATGCAAAAGGTGTCAAAAGACTAGATAGTTATGACTTGGACAGGAAGTACTATAATTTAAGTCAGCATTTGACCTCTAGGTCAAAGGTCGAGGACAAATGGAGATCATGATGGTATGCAACACATTGCCTCATGGTTATACACCTACATGTCAAAGGTAACCTAGGTCAAAACACAAAAAAAATTATGACCAGAACTTCACTGAAAAGAAGAAGAAAAAGAAAAGAAGTAGATGAAAAAAAAAGAAGCAAAAGCAATACTACAAAAACAATATGTCTCGCTAATATGAACAGGAAACATGATAATGTTACATGTTTATATTTTATGTGAATGACAAATGTGAATGACAAAAACTTAGTTTTTCAAAATGCATTTTAACTGAACTTAAAATATAAGTCATTGGTACATTCCAAGGAAAATACAACATAAGTTGTTGTTTTTTGTGGTTAACCTACCTCATCTATGCTGCAGTGTGAAATAATAGCCTTCTCCTGTCTTAAGGCAACCAGCAAAGCTTGTGGATTAACGAGACCTCCCAACCAGACCTTCGTAAGTCGGCCAGCTGCGATAGTTTGATTGTTCATTGTTTCCTCTTTGTATGTTGGGACCATGCCATGTTTAACAAACATATGAAGCTGCTCATGACGTTTCTTCAAGTCTGCAATGTGCAAATATTTTCCTCAAAAAAGTGACTTTTTTAAAATTTTATATAATAATCAAAGTCTACAAGAAATGATACTTTTAGCAGAGATGATAAATAATAGATCAGTTGTTTATTATAAGTGCTTGATGCTTTATATATAGCCCTAACTGCATTCCCATCAGCAATGGACTGTGATTCCATAATGACGAAAAAAAAAGAAAAATGTCTCATTTGTAGAGGTTAAATCAGGAAAATAAAGATTTAACTTTACAGCAAAATTTTGAAAATGAATGAAAATTCTCATCCCTGCAACAGACCATAGCATAAGTCAAAATTTAGTCCACTTGACCTGTAGCTTATAGTGTGTCTATATAAGTCAAATATTCTTGACAGAACATAAAAACAACAACACAACAAATAAACATCAGTAAAACCTGAAGGGGCATTAGCTTTGTTTGTTCCAAAATTTTCGCCCATTTTTTACTACTTTGGTTGATAAACAATAACAAAAAGAGATATACACAGCATAAAAATTCCTATATATTTTGTGAAAATTGCTTGAGAAACCCAGTTTTGACACTTTTTCAATTGCAATTAATTAATTCAACCTTACTTTTTGTATAGGTATGCATACCACACTATATCTAACCTTATTTTCACAAAATATATAGGAATGTAAATATTTTTTGCCTGTGTATAGCTCTTATTTGTTATTGCAAATAAAGTACCAGTAGAAAAAGCAGAAAAATTCGAAATGATTTTTTTTGGGGGGGGGGGGGTAAACACAGCCAAAGCCCACTTAAGAAGTGTGAATGAATATAAACTGTGTAAAAAGGCTGCTTCATTGAGTTTTACTATCAAGTTTACTTGCCAATATCAAGACTGCTTTTTATATTTGGGAAAATTTTTAACACAATAAAATAAAACATTCATGTCAAAATTAGGAAAAAAGATTTTAAAAATTGCGATTTTTTTGCTAGGGGTTATAACCTTTGATTGACTGTGAATTCTACGTACATCAGTATCATTATGTAATAACTTTTACTGTTACATTAACGGACTGATATACTGTTTGAAATTTTCCCTCTCGTTTAATATTGGCAATTTTCGCCCTCCGAATTTACAATGAAAGCCAAATTCTCAAGTTGATTCATTGAAGAACAGATATGCATGTCATACATGTGACTGGTGATTATGAATGAACTTAAAACAGTGTGATAATATTTTCTGTTTTAATAGGGGCAAAAATAACCGATGGCGAAAATTTCCAGGTACAGCGGAGCCAGTCATGAGAGACCACCCCCATCTGCCAATGAAATGTGGTTTCTCAACACTGGTGGTCTCTCAATAGAGGTTTTATTAACAGATTATTTAATTGAGTGGTTTTCAAATGGTGGTCTTAAAAGACTGGT
Source organism: Atrina japonica (assembly GCA_030159075.1). Taxonomy (NCBI): domain Eukaryota; kingdom Metazoa; phylum Mollusca; class Bivalvia; order Pterioida; family Pinnidae; genus Atrina; species Atrina japonica. The sequence continues at coordinate 52,089 of BROG01000160.1, forward strand.
TCCACTGTACACAATATATGTTTGGTTTCTCAATGTACTGTTTGTCCCAGCATACTCTGATTAGCGAATGAAATTATCAGTGAGACTTGCAGTAGGCTGGAATGTACGGTAATCCATGGGAATGAATTATTTCTTTTCATTACTATTATGAATATATTTGTTGAATATTTGATTATTTTTCAAACCCAACAACTTTTGCAAAAATATTTACGAAAAACCACTTTCCACATTTGCTAGGACACACAGTTATATACAGTCAAACCTGCTTTTAAAGGCCACTCAAGGAAACAGGCAAATGTGACTGTTATAGACAGGTGACCGGTATAAAGAGGTTTATTTATCATAAAGATTTTTTAACTAATTAAACAGTAGAATGTACTGACCATCTATCCAAGATACCAGTGAGTGTGTACTGGGTAGACAGTTGGGATGGATCCAAGAAACAGGTACATGCTCCTCTTGCAGACTGTATACCACTGGAAGGTAGGTGGTAGGTATTGCTACGGGTCCACCTAGCATACATTGTTGTAACTCATGGATCTGTTGTCTAATATGGCAGAGAGATGTATTCATCCACAGACATTCCTAAAATGAAAATTAAACATAAAGTTCATTTCATATTTTTTTTAAAAAAACATGTAAAATTAAAAAAAAATAAAAATACTGTTGGGGTTTCATATCATCTGTGTCTGCTTTTGAGATCCTGCAGTAGCTCTGGACCAAAACTTAAAGAATTACCTAAATTTTAAAGTTTTACTCAGCATTTGCAAATTCTGAAATCTGACTGGCTGAGCAGGCCGAGTTGAGAATTTTCTCAGACTTTTTTTTTGGTGCTAAGCCTGGATTTCAGAATTCACAACTATCAAAATAGAAATAGATAACAATCTAATGTGGGTTTAACAGTTATTATTCATCTATATTGGCCTACCCTAAAAGTATAGTTATTTCCCCTTTTTTGTGGCACAATGCCAAGATAAACATCACTTTCCAGGGCTAAGTGACATAGAGATTGGTGGAATTTAACCAAAAAAGATATGTTTATTTATTTGTGATGTCATGATAAAATCCAACATATGCTACCCCTTCAGACGTGAAATTTGCCTTTGATAAACAAGGGAGATAACAACCCTTTTAGGTTAACTATATAATATAAGTTCCTGCTTACCTGCAACAAGCAATAGCCGAGGGTCTCTGGCATTTGGGAGCTACTAGCAGTGGCAAGACTGATGATGCTAGGTCTGTGATATGGAAAATCATAGTCCAGTTTGACAAGCTCTTCAACATGACCGAGCTCTAGTAGATTTGGAAGATCTTCAGTGCACAAGTCCAGAGAAGATCGCAAACGCATAATGTTGACAGAGTCTTTTGGTGTCCTAGCAACATCTCCAGCCTCCATGTTTTGGGTTTCAAACATTTGGTCCATGTGTTGTATGAAATTGCTGGAACTACATAATTATACAGGACAAATTATACACAATTCACATTTATCTACAATGTTTAGATGAAATCATGAGAGTAGCAAAAATCACTTTAATTTGGAATAAGTGGTGCATGGCTGAAAAGCAATAATCTGGAATTTGACTTTACAGGTTAAAGGTCAGCATTGACCTCCTGTTCTATCATCAAAAGTTAAAACATGACCTCTCTGCAGTTTCTGTTAAATCTCCCATGCGATAAATCAGAAAACAGAAGTGATGAGAGATCAGTTTTTAATTAGACTGCTCAATCATCCATAACTAATTATCCTAATTTATCCTCTCTAATGTAATATTACAATCCTTCTTGTATTTCTAAAAATGTAAAGAAATTATAAAAATAGCAAAAAAAAAACCAAAAGTAAAATGTAAACACACAGAATGGTACTTACTCGGATTCATTGATTTCTTTCTCAACACTGTTATGCAACAAAAGTCCGGGAATTGTAAATTCCTCGTCCACATTCTTCTCATACCACTGACCAAAGCCTACTGGATCTGAAATAAAATGAAATCTAATAAATGCATATCTATAACTAAAAGTCATTGTATTCTAGTTAGATAGAAAAACAATGCCTGAAAAGGGCCTAATTATCAGTCGTCAGAGTGGCAACCCTGTCTACAAAACGCCTGACAAAGTGACCTCAGGGTGACAGGTTCACAGTATTATTTTGACCTTAGACTCAAGGCTACATGCCAAGTTTGAAGAAAATTTACCCAGATATATTTTACAAATTCAAATTTTCAAAAGTTTATGCACAGCATATCCCTAGTACCACAAAATGCCATTAACTCAGAAATGTTCAGTATAAATTTCTTTTAATCACTGAAATTTTGGATTTTATTTTTGTTTCATTTGTGTTATTATGCCACACCCAACAATTATCAGTTATTTGGTGGCCGCCAGTTTTTAGGGTGAAGGGGAACAGCGCGGTACATTGTAACCCAGAAGAGACCACTGGCCTTCCACAAAAAAAAAAAAAAAAAAAAAAAAATGGCAAATTGTCTAACAAAATCTTCTTAGGTTCAAGCAGTGCTTGAACCTGTGGTAAGAAGAGGTGAGTGAAATGTTGGACTGGAGGGGCAATGATTGGAGTTAAGCATCTGGATATAAAAGCAGTATAACTTTTATCATACACCCTTTCTTTTTCAGCACTTAACATCTGTTATAAATCTATTTCTCAACACTATAACTTTGGTATAATGTTTAAATTGTATACCTGAACCCAGATGCACAATAGGTCGATAAATTTAACGAGAGGTCAACCAATCCTAAACCAATGGGCTAACTGTAGGTTAAGTTTAACAATGTGCTGTGCAACCGGGTCCTGGAAATTTTCACTCTGATTATCACTTCTTAAATGCAGAAAGTTGATAATAGGAAAGCCGAAATCATCATAAAAGACCTGAAATGTACATACCAACATTAGCGGGTGGTGTGGGAATGGCTACGGAGCCCAGTACAAGACTTCCGGAATTATCTTGATACAAGTGAGTCAATATGTTCCGTACACAAGCGTCCACATAATCTTTGTCACAGGTACTCATCACGCAATTTGAATATACCAACTGAAAAAGATGTTGATAATTTAAGTTAACTATCATTGGCAGGTTCCAGTTCTATAATCATTTTTTTTTATTGAGAATAATGTATTATCTTAAACTTAAAATCAAGGTGAAAAAAACTTTGACTTAATTTCCACATGACAAAATTCGACTAGATAAAATATAATTTATGACGTATCATCTACAGAACAATAATTACTAACAACAATAACAGTAATAATAATAGTTATACAATATAAAAAATAGTGATTATCATAATAATAATAATGTTAATAATGATCATCGTAATAATAAGAATGATTATAATAACAATTATCATAACTTATAATAATATGGCTAAAACAAAACTACTCACCACACTTATAAAATGGCATACAGCAAAGCTTGTATATAACAACCCCCTTAGGGACACAAGAAAAACGGTCTTTATAGGGAGGTGGTCTTTATATAGAGGTTGATTTGTACACAAATGGTACTATTATTGGGGACAGCAAAAAATGGTCTTTGTGACCAGATGGTCTTCAAACACAGGTGGTCGCTAAAGCAGGTTTTACTGTATTTGGAAGTTGCTGTTTTTTAACTCATGACATACAAAAAATAAAATGCAATCAATAACCCATGTCAGTGTTGTGACATGCCCATATATTCTAGTCTATTTATAGAAGTCTAAAACTTGAAATTTACAGTCATACTTGTCTGTAAAGGTCACTCAAGAAGGAAAGGCAAAAGTAGCCATTATAGACAGGTGGCCTTCAGAAGGAGGTTTATACATTATAAAAAGAGTTAACAAAGGTTATGCTTGAATGACCTTTACTAGCAAGTGCCCTTAATACGGAGGTGGCTTTTAATGTAAGTTTAACTGTATATTCAAAATACCTGTGAAAAAATATGAATTATGTCTTCAAGTTTCTGTTCTTCTGTCTTCAGTAGTTTACCAGTAAGAGCTTCAATAGCTTGTTCCATTTGTACTCTGTTAAAAGGGTACCACTGATTTAAACCCTGTGTTCCAAATAACTGACGAGCGACTAGCATTCCTTGTATGACCCCTAGTCCAAATGTCATTGTCTTAACCATTTGTTGTTCAGTTGAGACCCTCTCCAGCAGAGCGTGTGGTACTTGTTTCAAGGTAGATACAATTGCTGAAAGTATTGAAATATTGCAGCTGTTAGAAAATGCTTCTCAAGATAATATTTGTGCTTACTTTGGTATCACTATGAAAATCTATATGTTATCAAAGAATGAACAAGTAGACATGCTGCAATTTATCATCTGTACAGATATTTAGATACATGGTATAGGTCTGATAAAGTGCTACAAATTTTGACCTAGGCTATGGACTTATATAAATGCATTTAGGTTCTTAAAGCTGAACTAAACTAAAGATGATTGTTTTTGTTGAAAAGTACAGGTGAGACTAAGTCCGTGAGTTTTATTCAGCCTCTGGGACTTTACACGTTTGGCATTGCGAGTACAGATATACAATGACGACTGATATAACTAATCCGCCTTTTATACCTGTTGTGGGACTTGTTTTCCGGTAAAAGAATTACAAATATGTTTGCTGTATGGGGGGATGAAGTGGGAATGTTTCAAAAGATTTTTTTTTCAACACAATTTTTTTTTTATTAAAAGTTCAAAAGCTTTTTGTGATCATTGTTACCATGTTTGTTTAATGGGACATTAGCTGTGTTTTATTTTAAAACAATTCTTTCATTTGTAACTACTTAGACTGATCTACACTAACTAAAATTCTTAAATTCCTATACATTTTGTGAAAATTGCTCGAGAAACCCAGTTTGGCAATTATTCCCTTGCAATTGATTAACTCAACCTCACAATTTGTATATGCATACCATACTGGACCTGACCTTACTCTCACAAAATATAGAGGAAGATAAGATTTTTATGCCTGTGTATAGCTCTTATTTGTTATTGAAGATCAAGTACAAAAAGTAAAAGTAGAAAAAAATTTAAATAATTGTTTTTGGTAAACACAGCTGATGCTCCTTTAAAAGGTGTTTTACACCACCGAATAATTTTTCATTTATATGGTGGTGGCCAATTTTTTTATGGTGAAGGAGAGAACCCAGTTACCATGTGCTTGTAAAGAGACCACCGGCCTTCCACAAGTAAAATGGCAAACTTCCATACAAATTCAGCTTTGGTTCCAGCGGGGCTTCAATCCATACTGACCAGAGGTGAGAGACTTCATAGTTTAAAGTATGATGCACTGACCACTTGGCCAAGGAGGCCTTCACTACCACTGTGATAGGAGGCCTTATTCTTACTTTAATCCGACTATGACCTTCACTTCTTAAGATTAAACACTTTGTGGTGGCATAGTCACCACCTGAGGTGTTAAGGAGGTCTCAAGTTTGTTCTGTTGGTCTAACCACTGGGCAAATGTTCTAACCACTGGGCGAATGCTCAAACAACTGGTCCACCATAGGGGTAATGTTCTAACCACTTGACCACCACTGGGCCAATGCTCTATTCAGAGGGCCAACGTTCAAACCACTTGGCCAACACTAAGCCAATGATCTAACCACTAGGCCAATACTATATCCAATGAGGCAATGCTCTAAAAAGCTGTGCCAACATTGAGCAAATGCTCTTACCACTGTGCCAACATGAAAAATATACATTATATACAATATCAGCAAATCTGCATATGATGCAAACAATAGAATCCACCAATGAAATCTTACCAGAATGTAGATATGTCTGTGGTGATTTGTACGATATTGTGAATGGTGCATCACTGGTGGCAGTATCACCACCTTTGCTATCATCAAGCTGTTCGGTGGAGATGTTATTGTCCAGTACATTCATGGTGATGTGGTTCCATGCCACTTTATGAAGGTTTCTCAACAGGAAGGTGGGGATGTTTTCACATGGTTCTGATGTGATCCAGACACAGAAGCGGCTTCCTTTCTGTTTGTCTTCTTGTATGGTGCCTGTGTGGCAAAAGTCAGTATATACATGTATCATAGATTAATATAAATTATTGAAACTTACACTTGTTTAGTTGAATTTAACCATTCTCTTCACAGCTAAATTGTCATGTTTTTGGTAAAAAAAGTTAACATTGGGAATAAAATTCAGATCTTGTATTAGGATTCAAATGCCAAGTCTTGTATTGGGAAAAAAATGCCGAGACTTGTATTAGTAATAAAATGTCGAACTTGTATTAGGATTCAAATGCCAAGTCTTGTACTGGGAAAAAAATGCAGAGACTTGTATTAGTAATAAAATGTCGAACTTATTGGGGTAAAATGGATTCAAATGCAAATGCTAAGACTTTGGGAAAAAAATGACTTGTATTAGGGATAAAATGCCAAGACTTGTATTGTGATTCAAATGCAGAGTCTTGTATTGGGATAAAATGCTAAGACTTCTTTGTAAAATCACAGACTTGTATTGCTAAGAGACTTATATTAGGAATAAAACATTTGGACTTGTTTTGGGACAAAATGCCGAGACTTGTATTGTGATAAAATGCAGAGACTTGTATTGGGATAAAATGCCGAGACTTGTATTGGGATAAAATGCCGAGGCTTGTATTGGGATAAAATGCCCAGACTTGTATTGGGACAAAATGCCCAGACTTGTATTGGGATAAAAAGCCCAGACTTGTATTGGGATAAAATGCCCAGACTTGTATTGGGATAAAATGCCCAGACTTGTATTGGGATAAAATGCCCAGACTTGTATTGGGATAAAATGCCCAGACTTGTACTGGGATAAAATGCCCAGACTTGTATTCATATAAAATGCCAAGACTTGTACTAGGAACAAAATGTCAAGACTTTTTATTGGAATAAAATGCCAAGACTTATATTAGGAATAAAATATGGAGACATCTATTAGGAATAAAATGTGGAGATTTATATATTGGAATAAAATGTCAACACTTATATTAGGAATAAAATTCGGAGACTTATATTTAGAATAAAATTCGGAGACATATTAGAGAAAAAATGCAGAGACTTATATTAGGAATAAAATGCAAAGACTAATATTAGGAATAAAATTTGGAGATTTATATCAGAATTGAAAAGATGAGACTTACTTCTTGCTCTTGATATTCTTGTCAGCTGTCTCTTCAAATCGTTGAAGTAGCTAAGCGGTGCCAGGTGGAGATCTTCAATGATGGCCCATCCGTCATGTTTGTCAGCACTATCTATCGCCTCTTCTACTAATATTTCACAGCCATCACCTACTCTCACAGTCTCTATGTGAGCTCCTATTGCCTGTCAAATGTAAGCCATAAATCATGTTACATGTAAAAACAGCTAAACATGGCAGACAAAGAACATGAAAACAGAATCGTCTACTTAAAGTTTGGTTATACATATGGTGGAACCTGTCTCGAGTCACCACTTTCATGAGAAACCATCTGTCTGTTGAGATCTCACCCTGTGAAGTCATTCTTTGACAAAAAATTCTATTCTAATGCTACATTTCAATGATAGATGGGTGATTTCTCAAAACAAGTTCCACTGTAGAAAAAGTACAGATTTATGGTTTTATTGTTGTTTAACATCCTAACAAGAATTTTATATCGCTGCCATTCCCCTGCCTTAACACCACAATTTTTGAAAGTCCACTTTTCCAATTTTCCCTATAATTTCATTTAAGCTATCTAATTTCTGTCAAGCTATATATAAATACAGAGATGAAAATTGCATTTTTTGCAAAATTATAAATCCTATTACCTTTGCCATATGTTTCAATACTTCAACAGGAGAATGTGTTAAATTTAGCCTTGACGATGGATGCTTATCTCCCTTCGTCACGCTAGGTGGCAGCAGCAATAACACTCCTAGATGTCGCTTTGCATCTTGCAATAGGTCAGACAAATTGAATTCTGATTGTTCGGGCAAATTGAGTGTCAAATGTTTGTTGACGTATCGTGCCAGTGCAACAGGAAGTCTGTCAGGACGTAACATTCGTATCAACAACAACTGATGAAAATCGGAAAGTGGTCCTAGGTCGGGTGTCTTCATGTTATTGTCGCCGCTAGTTCTACTTCCTCCCGAAGTTGGTCTTTTTTCTGGAAAATAAAAAGTAAATACCATTAAAATATTCATCTAAAAATATGGTATAATTGCCACTTGTGTCTTATAAGGTTTCGAAACAGTCAAAGTGAATCTCTGAAACTAAAAATCCTATGATTCTCGGTTACCATTCATGAGTTTGAAGTCCCAATATTTCGAACTTTTCTAGGTTGCCCCTTGATGTTCCCCTCCTCAAAGTTTTACTGTACTATCATTCTAGTGGATACAAGAGACATCCCAAACTGTGATGTTTTGATATACTAAAATATAGGGCTTTCAAGTAAGTGTTATGTTAATTTTCAACTTACCATTTCCGTCATCCGGAGAGAAAGGTAATGGCTCTTTCTCCGGGTATTCGGCTTTGTACCAATCCTTCCATGCCGGAGAGTTCTCGGCGATATTGACACAGAGGCTGTCTAGTGGACCAGGTAGCACTGATAACGCCAAAATGTCTTCCCATTTCTCCTGGGACAGCCATTCTGGTTGTGGATCTTTGCAGTCAAAGTCTGCAAGTGTAAGCTGCATGCCAAGTCCAGGGTTACCTGAAAGTAAGAAATAAAAAAAGATGTAACTTGATATATCCTTTACCCATCTGCCCCTGAAGAAACATTTGGACTCACCTGTTTCATTGATTTTAAGAAGAATCCATTTTTTCTCAGGGGGTAGATGTGATAAAGCACTGTGACATGCAATTGGTCATGGGATTAGAGCTGTATATGGTCATCTTGTTTATCTTGTACATTTCCCATCCATTCCCCTCCCTCTCCCTCAAAAAATCAACATAAGATTAAAAGTAAACCATAAACACAAATATAAACCTAGCTGTTCATCTTAGATTTCAATCATTTAAAAACGTTTAAGTCGAAAATATGTCAAAATCGGAATTAAAGAAGACTTAAAAATTTTAAAAGCTTGAACCTTAAACATAAACCTTAAACCTTGCTGTTCACAGTGGACTGCCCAACACTGATGTGCTAGAGGCATCACATGTACTCCCACATACATTCGTATGGTGAGCTAAAACTGGAAGTGTTTTAAGAGAGAAAGTCTAAATTGTTCAATATTGGACTTGTATCTACATGAGGACAGATGAAAACAAATCCAAGCAGGTCACCTACGTTATTAAGCTGACATAAAAATCCAGAAATCTGAAATTATTATTTTCTGTTTTTGAAACACTATAATGATGTTACTCAGAGAACAGAACAACATCTAAACGAAGTTTACCTTGTAATAATAGTGACATTTCTTCATTCGAGAAATTCTCCATTCCTTCAGCTTCGATATTGAGACACAACAATGTGGCAAAAAGCAATATGTCTTCCTCATACAAACTCCTGTGAAACAAAAGTAAGTAATTAAAATATCTGGTATCTACATAATAAAAATTGTAGTGTAAATAAAAAGATTATTTGACATCGCCAGTATATGTAACAAAAATTCAAATATATGGTGAAAATAAACTTTAAGTATGTAATTTTTAAAAATGAATGTAGTGTGAATGTAATAGTTTTATCTTGTTTTCATTTTTTACTCTCTCCCTTCCCTCCCTCTATACCTCTCTGTCTGTCTCTCTCTCTTCGTCTGTCTGTTCCCTGCTCTCTATCTCTCTCACTAGTTTTTACCCTCTCTCTCTCTCTCCTCTCTCTCTCTCTCTCTCTCTCTCTCTCTCTCTCTCTCTCTCTCTCTCTCTCTCTCTCTCTCTCTGTACATACTCTCTAATTCTTTTGTAAACAAGTCCTGTGAGTCTGTCCATCACTTGTTTGATCTGATTGGCTGACAGGCTTTTATATTCAACACCATCAGAAGGAAGCTGAACAGTGTCAGGAATCTCAAGGGGAGGTAACTCTTCAGATTCTGATCCTTCTAGTAACTTCCTTGCTGCGCCAGTACTTGCAGAATCTCCTGCAATTGAAAAGTCAATCTTTATTGTTCTTATCTATTTTACACAATTCATAACATAAAACTGCTGGCTATTTGAGCTATTTTTAATAGAATACTAGAAAATTAATTTGGCAAAAAGAAATTAAATCAAATTATTTCCATCTCACAATACTCTTGAGTAAATGTATAAGTGTAAAAATCAACAATCAGTACTTAATGAGTATATGGATGACTTCACTTCTATTTTTTGAAAGTTGAGTATGTTTTTCATTTTGGAGGTACTTCGTAATGTTGTACTGTATATACACGATATATACATACTTACGTTAGAAGTCTGTCTATTGTGTTCCATAATAAAATTTACAAAGAGAATATTTTGTTAGTATACGTGTAATTTCACTGGGTGCTACAGCATTTAATGAGTTCATCTGGGATATACACTTGGGTGCTTTATCCCCATATGACTATATCTGAAATGTATTAACAGGTGATGTGGTACTACACAAGTACATGAAGTAGAGATACTTGGGTGCAATGGTATGATGAATGCTTGTGACACGTAATGAATATATTTTGGGATAAATACTTTGGATGTTTAACTTAGTGCTTTGATATTAAATGAGTACATTTAGCGGTAAATACTATAGGTGCTTATTTACGTATTGTGATACTAAATAAGTACATTTTGGGATAAATACTTTGGGTGATGTGATACCAAATGAGTACACATTTTGGGATAAATACTTTGGGTGATGTGATACCAAATGAGTACATTTTGGGATAAATACTTTGGGTGATGTGATACCAAATGAGTACATTTTGTGATAAATACTTTGGGTGATGTGATACCAAATGAGTACATTTTGGGATAAATACTTTGGGTGATGTGATACCAAATGAGTACATTTTGGGATAAATACTTTGGGTGATGTGATACCAAATGAGTACATTTTGCGATAAATACTTTGGGTGATGTGATACCAAATGAGTACATTTTGGGATAAATACTTTGGGTGATCTGATACCAAATGAGTACATTTTGCGATAAATACTTTGGGTGATGTGATACCAAATGAGTACATTTTGCGATAAATACTTTGGGTGATGTGATACCAAATGAGTACATTTTGCGATAAATACTTTGGGTGATGTGATACCAAATGAGTACATTTTGGGATATATACATGTACTTTGGGTGATGTGATACCAAATGGGTACATTTTGGGATAAATACTTTGGGTGATGTGATACCAAATGAGTACATTTTGGGATAAATACTTTGGGTGATGTGATACCAAATGGGTACATTTTGGGATAAATACTTTGGGTGCTCATTTGGGTGTTGTGATACCACATGAAATTATATTTGTAATAAATACTTTGGATGCCCACTTTGGTGCTGTGATGCCACCTGAGTACTCTGAGATAGATACGTGAGTACTCACCATATACTGATAAATTTACTTAATGTGGAGCACCACAGAGATAATGTGTGAGGGGTTAGAATGAAGGTAGGGGTGAGGGGTGTGACTGAGGGATGTAGGGGACAAATTTTGGGGTATGTGGGCACATTTGTGTGGGGTGGGGATGTGGACACATTTGTGTGTGGGTTGGGGCTATGATTATATTTGTATGTTGTAGTAATGGTATGGGCACTGTGTGTGCATGCATGTGAAATGATAGGTAAAGTACACAAACCAGTAAAAATACAGAACTTTTTCCAGTTTTTTTAATTTTTATTTTCTTCTCAAAATACTTAAAAGGATAAAGATCCAACCAGGTTTGGCATGTTGAGTCAAAGTGTACAGTAAATGGAGTTTATGAAACAGTACAACATTCTATATCCAGAATACATTGTGATCAAACATGTTCAGTAATTCCTCAGATAACTTGAAATAAAGAAGTGCCAAGGAGTGCAACACACAGGAAAAAAAATGTAAGATACCTGTTTCAGATAGATGTTAAAATGAAATGTACATCAGCAATGTATATGATGTAATAATCAAGTTTCACGTACAGTTTCAGCATATATCAGAGATGATGGTCTGTTTATTGATATACTTAATATTTTTACAAAATAGTGGAACCTGTCTTGAGAGACCACCATTATAAAAGAACCACCTGTCTTTTGAGACCACATAATGAAAACCAATAGGTTGAATTATCTTCCAAATAAAACCTCTCTTGAGGGTCCACCTGTCTTGAGATACCACATTTCAGTGGTAGATGAGGCTGTCTCTAAAGACAGGGTTTCACTGTTCATAGCATAATGTTACGTTTCATTTCACTGTTCATAGCATAATGTTACGTTTCATTTCACTGTTCATAGCATAATGTTACATTTCATTTTAACATGTTCCAATGCAGAACTCTGGAACTAAAATCACAAAAGACCTCATGGGCCTATATAGCTCACCTGAGACTAATGATCAGATAAAAAAAATGTTATTTTTTGCTTCAAAAAATTCTGCAAAGGACTAAATGTAAAAAATTAAACTCTAAATCCAAGACTTCTGAATCCCAGGAAATTTTTACCTCTGATTATTTTTTGCCAGAAAACATTCATCCCGTCTTAAAGTCTCCCTAAATAACCACAGTGTCATGAATGGCATGTATGTCCATGTTTCACTTATTTATAGCTTGAAAATTTTGCTTCCATTCTTAATTTGCCCTCTCATATAAGCCTTAAAGGGCAAAAATGGCGAAAATTAAATGGGACAGAAATTTTCCAGGTATTCAAAAAATTTGGACTATACAATTATCATCTCCTTGATGTTGTTTTTTTTTTTTTTTAAATCATTGACATCTAGGCTTGGCACCGTAAAATTTGAGAATTTACTGGAGTCTGAAAAAATTCTCAACATGGCATGCCCAGCCAATCAGATTTCAGGATTAGCTAAAGTTGAGTAAAATATTTAGACCTATGGCCCATGTATAACCCCCATATCAACCTTGCCCACAGTTTTATCTGATCTTAGTTCAGGTGAGCTGTCAATCACACACAACAAGTAGACTGTGAAGATTCTACTGTAGATAATTGTATACCTGCTACTTCAGTTTCTAGAGCAGTAGTTTGTTTAGCACTAGCTGTAAAGAAGAATTCATTTTCAAAGTATTTCTAATGTGCACAAAGACTGTATAATTCAAAACAGAAATTAATATAACTACATGTTTTTGAGAAAAACAAATATGCCCCCTAGTGCAGTCATTTATGGACATATTCAAAGTCCCACAACTCAGGCTAATATTGCCAAATGCTATTCGTAATCAAACTCCTTTGAGGTCTCGTTCAGATAAAGCAAAACAGCAAAGTTGGTTAAAATTTGATTTTGTTCTAAATTTGAATGTTTTTTTTAACGCGACACTCAACAATTTTTCAGTTATATGGTGGCGACCAGTTTTTAATGGTGGAGGAGAGAATGTACCCAGGAAAAGAACTCTGGCCTTCCGAAAGTGAACTGGCAAACTTTCTCACAAAAGTCAGCTTAGGGTCCAGTGGGGCTTGAACCTGCACTGACCGGAAGTGAGCGACTTCATGGCTCAAGTTAAAATTTGAGGGAAAAAAAATTGAGTTATCTTTACAGAAACCAAAATGTTCCCGACAGACGAAAAGCAATATGTCCCTTGACCTTTGAACTTGTGGGCATAAAAAATTTGAAACTAGACACAAGCACTACAAACTAACTATTGCTATTGACTACATGTTTATGATTAAGTAAATTTTAAGCAAATTACTAATAACTAGAATATCTATGAAAACGAGCGACTAATGCTAGCAAATATATTAGTGATATCATTAACTGCAAATGAGTATCTCTTACCATCGGTCTTTTCAACACTTTCATCACCTTCGAAGTCATCTGCATACTCTTTGTCTTTGTTATCGTCCATTTTGTCCGATTTTGAAGGTTTGTCCACAGTTCCGACTGTGGCACTGGCTTTTGATCCACGCGAGGATGTGCTGCCATGACGAGGTTTATGAGCCCCAGCATCAAGGCTTGAATCATCATCTTCATAACCCTTTCAAAATCAGAGAGAAAAGTTTTATATGAGAATAAAAAGAGTCCCAATTGTCCTATAGGTCACCTTCGTTCGCATCATATCTACAGAATCCCTGACCGAAGGGTAACAAAACAATCACAATTTTTATTACCTGTACCCAAAAACTACTGTATACCTTGAAATGTTCACTTCATTTTAATTTTTGTTGTTTTCGCCCCTAGTGAGAAGGCAAATTTAAAATGGAAGCGAATTTTTTAGGCTAAATAACTGAAGCACAGACATACATGCAATCCATGTGACACTGGAGATTTAACTAAATAACAGTAGCAAGTACAAAATCTGAATTGGAGAGGCCCTATAGTTTTGGAGATGGGAATTAATCATTGTATTCAAATTACAGGACAATGCACAACTGCCAATCAACTACAAAATGCAGAATCATCACACAAGATACTCTATAAAGTTGGTTAAATATTACTCAGATAAACCATAGGAACTAAAATGAGAACATTCTAATATATCATTGACAACAATTGAAATGCTTTCACATTTAAGAGCAGTATTCTTACAGCCTCTTCATCATCTTCATCTGTCCAAAATTCGGGAGGGATTTCTCCTCCAACCGCTTCATCAAACAGATCAATAAAATACTTCAGAGGAAACTGGTACTCATTATGTAAGCTCTGAAGACTGCGGATGATGGCAAATAACAAGGCACCTCTTCTAGCAAGGGGAAACAACTCATCCTTGAAGTCATCTAGATCTTGTAGTAGCACACGTGTTTCATTTAATCGGTTGGCAAGCTAAAAGATGAATAAATAAAATTAAATAAAAAATGGATGGCATTACTGAGATACCAAAAAACAGTTCTGATACTCTTTTTTCATAAAAGATTATTTTAAAAAAATTATCTCTATTAATGTCAATACTTTAATTAACTAGATTATTTGAATAATTTTACATAATTAAAAACTGTTTAATTTGTCTTGAGCCACCATTCACATTATCTCATCAACCCCTGAAAAACAATGGACACTTCTGTAAATCAATGACTAAGACCAGTCCAAATGTGTCTTTAGGGGTTAATGAGTTTAAAAAAGATTTATTGTAAGATAATTCTTTAAATAAAATCACTCAATCAAATTGTTGTTTCTAACTGGAACTTGTCTTCAGTAATAACATTTCTTCCCTTTACACTTACTTCAATTTTAGCATTTGTAATGTCTGTGATGAACTTTAATGCTTTGGCACTCCCTAACATGGCCTCCTGATTGGACAAAACATGTGACTTCACAATTTCCGATAGTCGCAGCAATGTGTCCTTCTCCAACTGCATATTTCGCAGAGCAATTGACCTTTCTTTGTACAGTTCGGGACGCATACGAGCAAATGCTCGTGTCAACAAATCTTCTGTCAAGGTATCATGTGATACTCCGAAGTTTATCATGGTAGTTGATGAAGCTATTTCTGGGTTGAAACATGGTTTCGCAAGTGGAGTTGATAGGTAGAATCGGAAGTCTGGTTGACAAAGGACACGTCTTTCACAGAATCGTATCATTCTTGCCTCTGTAAATTATGGTGAAATTACATGTATTACAATATATGTAAGAAAACAAAACCAGTCAACCAGAAAGATTTTTGAAAGCTATGATTCATGAAAAGCATTAAAGATTTGATAGAGTGATGGAAACAGATATAACAGGGTTATGACTTAGTGATAATGTGCAGAAAATATTTATAACAAATTTTATTAAAATGCTTATAACAAATTTCGTTGAAACATTTATAACAAATTTTGACTTTGGTAAAGTACATTAAAAACAGATGCATTTAAAAACCAAAAAATCATTTCAAAATCAGGCCTTTTTCTGAAGAAAATGCCATCGGCAAAACAATAGGGACTTTCAATGTAAATTTGTGTCAAATCGGGAAAATATTTTTGGCAATTTGGGTGATAGATAGTGGGCGCCTTCTATTTATCTGACACCCAAACAGCATCTATATTGATGATAAATATTCTCTGAAAAGTGATTAATTATTCAATAACCAAAACATTGGCTTGTATGCTCACATGATGCTGTAAAAATGGAATTAAAAAACAAATCAACAAGACTGTGTACAGACCTTCGTTTTTGTGATTTTCCTCTGCAGTGTTTCTATGATGTATCAGAGGTGTAATCACGTTGTCTATATGTTCCTCGCAGTTCATCAACAATACTGGCTTTCCTCTCATTATTGCCTTCTCCAAAGTCATTATAACATGAGGATCAGACCTAAAAATGGTATATATAATAGGCCAGGTTTAGACTTAAGTATTTTCGGATTTTGAAGTTGATTGAACTCGTAACCATTATCTATTGTTCTGTTTATCATGTAAGATTTAAAATTCCATATTTTTTAGTTTAACACAGTCATCAAAGGTGACTTATTATTGTTTACATTCATATCTATTTGATTGTATGCATTTTACACCCTCTGCGATTTTTGCTACTAGTTTTAGAGAAATGTTTGTAAACATTGAAAAACTTGGGACAAAATTGTTGTATAAATGTTTAAAATCAAATAATAGCAGAATTTAAAGCATGTTTAGCAAACAAAATATAATAATAACGACAACACAAGCTTTAAAATACAATCATATTCCAGATAAACAAAATATACTTGGAAATTGTATTTTCAGATTTGTGAATGGAATTGCCGATGTTCGAGTCAAGTACTCGACAGGAACTACACCGTATATAATAGTTATACGTACAAAGAATACAACAAGTACGATGTTCACTGCATTAGAAAAGTTTTGTGAAAGTAGAGAACTAAATTTTCATATAGATTCACTACGTGTAAACAGATATTCTTCCCTTGAAAAATGATTTAAAAACAGTATAAATTCTGCCATTCCAATCTATGTCCCTATCATGACAATTTTATCACAATTGTATTTCAGACAGTATTCAAACATTCACATGACCTCAACAGATGTCACTCTTATTACCATACTTAGAAGAAAAAGAACCACATACATGTACATGTATTCACTTGTAATATTTCTTATATCCCCCAGCTCATTAACCAATGAGATCGCAACAAAGTATTTAAAGGTGTGATATAATTAACAAAAATACTCATTATTCATGCTTATCATTACAGTACTCATAAAGTAAAATAGGTGAAGATTACAGGGTAGTTCGAAAACCGTGTTACAACTTGTTATCTATATATATTTAATGTTATAGTATGTACACTGTTAGCTAAAAAGAATGACCATACAACATGTACAATCCACATTCATCAAGCAACTCTGGATGGAGTTCATCAATATTTAAACTGGAACATTACATTTAAATAAAATTAAAAGGACCATACAAATTTCTACAGAAACACATTGCTGAAAGGTGAAAAAAAAAATATCTCTTTACTCGAAATTACAAGATTAAATTGAAATTTTGAGTTATCTTAATATTTTAAGATGTTAACCTCAAAATTATGAGATGCTGACTCGAAATTTCTTAACAGATCGAAATTCCAAGATGATATTTTGAAATTTCAAGAAAATAGCTCAGTTTTTGACTTTTTAAAAAATATTTCCAAAGTTTGAACTCCAAGTTTCAAGTAAATATCTTGACATTTCAAATAAACATTCAGATAAAAGAACTGACACATGGCAGCAATAGGTTTCCATAGATTTCAGTTAATCATTATTATTTTTGGTAGCATCTTTGATGACAGTTAATAAGGTCAAAAGGTAAAAAAGTTGTAAGACTTAACAATTATCATGGGTATATATATCTTCTCAGTAAATACATGAAATAAACGCTATATATATATATACTCTAAATACTTATTGATACAAAACAGATACAATGTCAGGAAATTTACAAACAAACCAAAATTTCCACATTACAAAATTCTAGAATCATGTTTTCCCTCCGGAGTAAGATATTACATGTATTGTATAGATTCCTTTTAGAAACTTTTGTTTTCAATGTTTAGAATATTGCGACAGCTGATATTCAAAACATGAAACAGAAGGGTCTAATTGCTTCCCACCCTGTCTATAAAAACCTTTGACCAAGGAGTCACTGAAATTCATCATTTTGTAAATCATATCATTAAGAGGCTACAAGCTAAAAGTACCAAGAATTAACCTAGTGGTTTATGAGAAAAGGTGAAAAATAAATGTGGAAATGTTGATTCATTTGTAAATTTTCATGGCTCTTCTGTAAATACCTACCATCTTATATAGTGAAGCGTCACATGCGATTAGAGGCACACCCAGAGTTGGCAAAATGAAGAGAAAACAAATCACGTGATTAGAAAGTTGACAAACGTTAAAATGTGAGTTAATCAGACATGACAGTAGCATCATCAAGAAGCATGATATCAAGTACATAGGTCTCATAGCAATCACAACAGCAGAGTTATCAAACATGAGATTCCGTCAACAGCTCACAAAGCATCATACACTGATTTACATATCTGCTATTTACATTTTCTGATTCGCTTAAATATTTGTACGTGAAACTTGGCCAACAACTGACTACGATTTTGTTTTCTAAACAGACTATAATTCTTATTTTTTTGGACAATATTTTTATCTTTCTCATTAAAAAAGCATTTACAATGTCAATTGTAAGAAATTCAAAGTTCAAAATTCAAACTTGTATTTAAGCCCACCTCTGTTTAAAGGGCACCTGTCTATAAAAGCCATTCAAAGATAACTTACGTTAACTTTTTTATAATGAATAAAACTCTTCATAAACGCCACCAGTCTACAATGACTACTTTTTCTGCTACCCTTGAGTGACCTTTACAGATGAGTTTTACGTGTACAGGTATGTTAAAAGATCGATACATTCATTCATAGCGACTAAAATCATAGTTTGATTCTAATGGTCATTGTTTATTGTTGTCTTTGGGGCATCTGTGGCCGAGTGTTTAGAGCATCACTCTTTAAACCATCAAGTCTCTCATTTCTAGTAAGGGCAAGTTTAAGTCCTTCTGAAACCTAAGCTGATATTGTGAGAATCTTTGCAATTTACTTGAGGGAGACAGGTGACCTCTTGTCAGGTAAATTGTAACCGGGTTCTCTAATTCACTATATAACTGAAAAACTTTCCAGTGTGGTGTAAAGCATCATTCAAAACAAAAACAAAATTCAATTGCTGTGAGTCAAACAAATAAACAAGACACTTACAAGAAATTATTCAATTTATAATGTTAAACACACTGAACGGGACTTCATACACGCTGCTGGTTTATTAATGCATAGAAAATCTTTTAAATATTCACTTCCACACAACACAACACAAGAAACCAACAAATCTGATCAATTACCTCGTTTCCATGTCGATTGAAATCAATTTCTTAGCATTCATAATCTTGTTGAGTTTTCCCAGCCAAATGGCACCTTCGCCATTGGGGTCAATCATCATTGGAGGGCGCTGCCAAGAAGAACTCAAAATGGCTGCGTTCTCAATCTGGCGTGGACCAAAATCTAAAAATACAGTGCTATATATGTTAGTATTTGAGATAAAAATTGTATTACATGGCAACATGAATGCTGACTTGGTATAAGATTTATAAGGCATTTCTTTTTAAATATGTCAATCACAAAATAATCACGACAGAGATGTTTTATGATGGCTTATATCTAAAATCAAGAGCCAACATAAGCAGTAATAAATATTTTACAAAACCAGTGAGTAAAAAAATTGTAAGAAGAACACACATTTCCTAAAAATCCTTTCCATTATTTAAGAGTGGAAACATTCAATTCTACAATGTCAAAAAGTGTCCAGACCTCGTTGATTAAGAGTAGAAGATCAGTGACTGGAGGGTTGAACTATCTTGAAACTTTGTATCTTATTTTCTATGATTAGATTTAAGTTTATCTGTTTTAAAACAACTTTCAAAAACAAATTTACAATTTTTTTTTTCAATGTCATTCGATAGTACAGATGTTTGCTCTAGGGTGATTAATACATGAAAAAACCTGAGTACCCGAAGAAAAACCACATGTCCAATGAGCCGGCAACAGCCATACCATCTCACATACTTAACCGTACCATAATCTGAGGTTCAAGCTGGTGTTTCATTTGGGAAAAAATGAGTTCACTTACCACAGCATTACCTAGACAACTGACAAATTGATAAGTAAGTTTGTATTATCAAATACGTAAGCACCCACTCCTTGACCTCCTCACAAATCAACTAACAAAAAGGTCAAAGGATTGAGCAGAGAGGAGGAGTGCTTCAAATGAGGACAGTCTCAACCTCTTTTTGATAGTGCTTGGTGTCTTTTCTTACCTTTCCTGATCCAATCATTCAATGTTCTTTCCCCAACTAAGATCTTGATCAGGGACATGGTGTACTTCTGGTACTGATTGGTGGTTAACATCGGAGCCGTCGACTGCGTCACATCACTCATACCGTCACCATCTTGTTCCTCACCATCTTCCTCTTGGATCTTTTCCAATGTCTTATCTTTACTTTCTGTGTCCTCTGGTTTCGGTGTGATCTCTTCTCCTGAAATCAAATTCAAGATTTACAGAATTTCATGGATAACCATTAATTTCTGTTACATTATGCATCTGGTTGAAAATCCCGTTGCCAAGACTTAAGCATCCCTAATTTTGAGCAGAAAATTACAAAATCAAATTCCAGGAGTCCATGGCAACAAAGACCAAAAAAATACTAAAGAATGAAGATGTTGATTTTCAGATGACTTGTTCTGACTCTAACTGTAAATACATTTAACGCGTGTTCTTTGAATGACTTTCACTTCTCTCATTACTGAATCACTGAACTATCAGAAATCTGGCAAAAATGAATAACCGAAATAATGGATGAATGATTAGAAAATACAGACCTTTTTCTTCCATAGTATCTTTCTCTTTTTCCTCCTCCTCTGATTTTTCTTTGTCCGATTTTTCATCTTCATCCTCTGCATTTTCTTCCTTTTTCTCTTTCTCTCCATCTTCTGGCTCTTGTCCTCCATCTTCATCTTCATTCTTGACATCCTGAAATGTACATGATTAAGTTACAGGATCAAAACATGCACATGCATTTTACCTGTATGTCGAAATCAGGTAATTATTTTTTTTTCTATGAAAAAAGGCCAGTAATTGAAAATGAAAGATATGTTATTTCTAGGCCTATTTTTTTTTTTTTTTTTTTGAGTGACTGCAAAGTCAAAATACCACACACATTTTAACCTTTCACAATTATGTATACAGTGAAACTTGTATATAATGACCTCCTTAGGGACACAAGAAATCTGGTCTTTATAGGGAGGTGGTCTTTATGTACAGGTTGATTTGTACATAAATGGTATTATTGGGGACAGCAAAAAATGGTCTTTGTGACCAGGTGGTCTTTATACACAGGTGGTCACTAAAGCAGGTTGAACTCTACTTATTCAGAAAAACAAAGGTTACTGATATTAAAACAGGACACAAAATTAGCACTGGTCCACTGGCCTGTGGTCAGTTAATAATAAGACAGGTCAGTAGATTTCTAATCTTTACTGTCCCCATTGTACAGTAAAAATATCATGCCTTGTCCTTACATGTTATAGTTGGTTATTCTTTATTAAAATACATGTATATCCTAAAATTATTTCTCTTGAGTTATCTGTGGGTCAGTCGAAGTTTGATGAGGCTGATCTATTTTTTCATGCTTATGGGTCACTTGGGGAAAAAAAACGTTAATTTCAAGGCCTATTACATAAAGAACAAAAACACATCAAGTAAAATGACATTGATTATCGCCAACACATGGCCAGACATAGATCATATATATATATGATATTCCAGATATATGTACACACCTGTTGGATTTCAGGATTTTCCGGTGTTTTCTTGCCAATGTTTGCATCTTCCTGTTCCTGCTGTCCCAGTAACGCTGACGTGTAATCAATATCATACACCTGACTGGCCCCGGACGCTGTTCTTAGGAAATCTATCGACCAATCAATTACTCTACCTGCGTAGACAAAAATATATGACTATGATGATAAATCTGTATACACAATCAGCAAATTTGTGCTATATATTTACAGAATGTGATCTATTCAAGAAGAAACAATTGATTTTGTACATTTAAGTATTGCTAGGACTTAGGGGAAAAGTTCAAATTACAATATCTGTCTATCTATTTATCTGTCTAAACACAGATATAGAGAGATAAATGGATAGATACACAGATACTGTCTGTCTCTCTCTCTCTCTCTTGTCTCACTACTCACAATCACTCTCTTTCTTTCTCTCTCTTTCTTTTTCTCTCTCTCTCTCTCTCTCTCTCTCTCTTCAATTTATATATACTCTTAATTACTCTACTACATATAACTGATTGAATTAATGCTTAGAAAGACTTAATTTACATTACCACATTTTGACCATTCTAACTGTAAATATTTGTTAAATGAAGAAACTTATTATCATCAAATACCTTTCAGTCCATCTATGGAGTCAACCACAAGAGGAACACCTCTTTCCCGCAGACAATTTGGCCAATGAACAGTCAACATGACTCGTCTGAAGTTATGATGATACGGTCCCAGGTAAGTAGCAAATGCCGCAGCCATGGCACAACCTCCAGGAATGGCTACCGACCGACGCTCATGAGAATCGTAAATCTGTTGACATCGTTGTCTCTCTCCTTTGAGAATCTGAAACATTCAAGTTTCAAACAATAACTATCAACATTCCTGTTTTTGAGTAATTAAGAAAGATGTCATTACAAGTATCCTCATATATTCAGAAATGTAACTCAGTTATGTATTAACTCACTAATGTAATGACTTACCTTTCTAAGTTGAGCAGCAGTCTCTAGTTTTTTCTTCATATTAATCGTTTTCTCATCCTGTTGGTTCTTGTCGATGGTTGCTTCCTCAAACCCTCTGGCGAGGTCAGTAAGTCTGACTTCGTGAGACTAAAAATAGAAATATTTTATAATTAAATGATGTCAACGAGTAAAGTCTATAATTCAGCATTTTTCTGCATAGGGACATAAAAATCTCAATGTTTATTACACATGTTACACACTTCAGGGGCCAAAAATTCTTGAAGTCTGAAGTCAGGGACCTACATATTTTACTTTCTGACTTAGACGTTCCATTAACTTGGGGTTTGCTTTTTTTCTATAAGTGGAAAGATATAAAAAATTAATTGTCATTTGCTATAAATTCCATTTGTTCCATAATTTTCTAATATTTCCACAATTACCTTGCGTTTATTCTCCAGGGTAGACATCTTGTGCTCGGCCTCATCTACTGATGCTGCCGTTTCCTCCACTTTCTGGTGGAGTGGTTTGACCTTGGAAATCATCATTCGGTGGTACCTCACCACACCTCTAACCCACTTGCAGAGTGCTCCACAAGCCGAGTTATTTGTTTTCTTTTCCAGAGTAACGGGATCAAAGGATGGCTTTTTCAGGTACGGTTCTACCAAGTTTAGTGTCGCTTCTGGTAACTGATTATCATCAAATGACATCAACTCCTCGATAAATCTGACAAAATATCACCACAAAATATTATCATTTTATATCAAATATGAGTATGAGAAAAATGAGATTGAGTAACTCCCAGATATAATTCCTTCAAGCCCGATAACTGTGGCAAATATTACCAAATGTGGTCTTGAATAAAGTCATGTGATACATGTATCTCGTTGATATAGAGCAGTGTACTCTTACGTAACTACCAGTAGGTTAAAATTTGAGGAGATTATTAAATACTACATGCTACTTACTACATTTTTTTATTTGACATAATTAACATATATGTTTCGTTTTAAAAACTGACCTTTCAAGGTTGGCCATCTGTCTTTTGGCTCCTTTTTGCCATGTAAGATCTGCTGATGGTGATTTCACTACAAAAAATATATATAATAATAACAATAATAATAATAACAATAATAACAATAATAATAATAACAATAATTATAATAATAATAATTTTAAATTAAGGCATATGTAAATTAGCTTTTAAAAAATATTTTCCAAGTATTATAAAATACAATACCGAGTAATTAAATTTTACAGAAACTTTGTCCCTCAACATAACTTCCTCATGTACTTGAAGTATATATACTCACGTATCATGATAATGGTGGTCATCAAGTCCTCTATATCTATGATGGGTTTGTTCATGCCTCTTAATTCACTAAGTTTTTCTATGTCCATATTTTGTATGACTTTCTTAGTATCAGCAACAATGGCTATGGCTTTGTATACGGCTCTTTCATGGGCAACTTGATACTCTGGCAGTAACTGTTTAAATTAATTCATACAAGTATAATTAAACATTTTTCAATTTTTCCAGTTTAATTATTTGATTTTGTTTTCATTTATCTATTTTATTCATTTAATTTCTTTTTTTTTTTCTGTTTTTGTTTTGCTATTTGACTTCAAATCAATTCTATACAGCTCTTTAAAGCCAATCCTGATAGTCTTAAAATAATAATAATCAGATTAAAATTTACAATTTGTGATAAAACTCCAAACATTCAACAAGTTATTTCCCTTTATAATCCTGAGTTATTTCCCTTTGTTTTGATAACATTCATCAATACTCTACCTTTTTCAGTTTGGAAATTCTGTCCAGCTGTGCTTTGACTACTTTGATTTGTTGTTCTGTAATGGCGGTGTCTTTTCCAATTTGAGACAAAATTTTAATGGTGCCCTGAAAAATATGCAAATCTAACGTTCAAGTCACTTCAAGTCATTTCTAAAAGAATAATGATGTAAACAGAATGAATATATATCAAAGCTATTAAATCGAAAAACTGCACAACTGGTCAATTCTAATACAGATCATTGAGAGAAAACTCTCTTAATTAAAAGTCTGACCGATTACACTTACCAATTCTTATCATTTTTCAGACATCCATTATCATACGACCAGTTAACTATATACATGTCAACTAATGATGGCAAATTGACGCAAATAACGTAATATACTGGTACTAGACATATGACCAAATATTCAAATGGTAATTTTTTATTCGAATATTTGTCGTATATCATGAATTCATGAATATTCAAACATTTGTTTCATCTTTATCAGACAATGCGGCTTTAACAAAATAAGAATCAGAACTTTCGCTGTTCCTGCAATATGACATATCACTTGTCACATCTTACCTCTTTTCTTTCTTCAAGCACAATCATCTCGTGTTCCAGGAGTTTTCGAAGCTTGAGAGCTACTTCGTTCTCACGTTTGATTTGGTTCAGCGATTTGGTCACAGATTCATGGTCAGTATTAACTTCTATATATTTGGCACTAGAAAGGGAAATGTACCTGCAAAGGAAATCAAGGTCGTCTTATTATTGTAACATATGTAAATAAAGTATAAAGTAAATTTTAAAAACATGGCATACTAATTAATACACTTTACATTATAATTACAAAAAGTTGTTTACAAAGTCCAGGTCATGACTAACATGTTTTAAATGTATTTATGATTGACAAGCAACTATAGTTACACTTCAACAAAAATAGAGTAATCAAAGATTTTGAAGCTCAGCTCATACAAACATATTTCACATCTCCAAAAAAGTAATGAAAAACAAAGTCATTTCCAGGGTTCCTACACCTTTAACAAAACAAAATTCCCGGAGGTTTGGGGCATTCTCCCCCTCCCCCCCGTTAGAAAATTTTGAAAATAAAAAGCTATTTGGTGAAATCTGGTGCATTTCCTGGTGAAAACTGACTTGAAATTCAAGCCAGAAAAAACATCATTTTTTCAAGTATGATAAATATTTGATTTCTCCCTGACTCAGACTAAAATTCCCTGAATTTCCATCACCAAAAAACACGCTTGTAAAATCCTTGACTTTCCAGAAATTCACCGACCCGTAGGAACCCTGATTTCACAGAAATACAAGACGTATCCTGTATCTGACGCACAGTTTGTGCCAATAATCATAAGATGTATGTGATATGAAAGTTTGTTGATCTACGAGCAGAAGAAGAAGGCATATACGACCTCAACCTATCATCTCATCCAATCTACTTAACCGAATGCCAACACTCCCAATAACTTTGTACATGTGAGCTAAAACTAAGAGATTAATCTAATACTATGTCATGTACATGTATGTATCTATACCATGTCAATTATGTAAGAACAAATACTGACCTCTCTACAAACTTCTCATACGCTGTATTTGTGATGTGTCGATATTCACCCGAGTCCTTCTCCTGTCCATCCTGTTGTCGTAACACGAGGTGCATAGAGGCCAACATGTGAGCAATGTTCTCTCTCTGAATATCTGTCATCCAGTCTACCTCTGTTGGAAAAAAAGAAACAAGATACAGAATTACTTCCAGATACACAGACACACAGATACAAAATATTATCAGTATGTTTGTTTGATTCTTGTTTTACATACTTTCAAGAATTTTTCACTCACAAGGAAATGTCACCAGGTTTAGCTGAAGTGCAACAAAATTAAACCTGTGCTATAGACTGATGTCAGTGTGGTAAGGGTTCTTTTAAGTGCCACGCCTTTCACAACACGGGACCTTGGTTTTAAGTCTCATCTGAAAAAACCTGTGCATTTCACTTTGTATATCAAGCACTTGGTGAAGGAACAGTCACTACCATTCCTTAATTTTTTTATACATAAAAAATCTCAGATACCAAAGTTTAAATCTTTAGGATGTCCTGGATCTGGTAAAATCCAAATCTGGTTAAATTGGACAAGCGCGGACCTCTAGAAATCAAGAGGTGGGATCAGGTGCCATAATGGAGTACGCATCACCTGTCAATCAGTCACACCCACCATGAGTCCAGTCACAAATGGTACCGCCAATGTACAGACATCTCAACAACCGCCAATGAACAGGCAACTCAACATTTTTCACTTAATGAAACAGAGTAATCACAAAAAAATTATCCGAAATGTGAAGAAGACAAAATCTTGGATGTGCTATATTATTTTGTAGTTCATTCAATATATTTACCTTTCAAGTGGTACTGGGCATGGTTCACTAACTGCGTCTTAAACCAATGGTTAAAGCAAACAATGTTAATGTTTTTGGCAAATGATGGATACTCTCGACACCTCATCTGGAAAGTTTCCTTGCCTTCACTGACAATCAAACATATCCGGAAATTGTTCCTCACAGTTCTGTAAAAGTTAATTATAGTAACATATAAATTTTGAGAGGTAATAACATGTTACTATATCAAAGTTTGGACATACCTTCAGCAATAAATAAACGATGTAAATAATATACAAATTAATATGAAACAACAAAATAACAGAAAAATTGTGCTGACAATTTAGCAGTCATAATTTATTGATTTTAATTCAATTTAGAAGTGTTTCGTGCCACACTCAACAATTTTTAGCTATATGTTGGTGGAGGTGAGAACTTGTTACAATGTACCCGGGAAGAGACCAGCTAGTTTATTGATATTTCAAATTATTTGGTAATAATTAACCATAATATATCTTTCCACTAATTCTCTGCTTTAAGTAAATACTAGGTGTTTCTGTTTTCTATAAAGTTGTCTCCCTTGAAACTACCAAAATATATTTTACATTATATCTGATTTTTTCAACATAAAACTTTGACAAGTCATCAGACATTATTCCTTTCCAGACCAACTCTATGAGGCCATAGTGCCCACAACAAGAATCATAAACCCTTTCACCCCTGATTATCTGAATGGTATGCTCTTTCTATTGCTTAGAACCAGTCTATTATTGTCAGTAGGGTTGAAAGGCTTGATAAAGACAAAGAATCATACTTCAGGAAAAAGTTCCAGGCTACATCTCTGGTGTAAGTCAGTCCAGCTTGGGTGACCTCAGTCCTGATGGAATTGATAATCGTTGTTTGTTCCTCGTAAGTAAACAGATGACTGATGGAACCTCCCACAATAAATTCCTGTAGGAAAACCAAGTAGTCCTCCTCCAACAACTCCTCCTCGTGTAGTAACAACAAAATTTTCTCTCCCTGTGAAATGTACAGAAATTTACATAAACAAGATGTCATTTTTTGAAAGTAAACTCTCACAAAATCTTATAATATTCAAATATTTTTTTTCTGTCATATCTAAATTTAATGAAAAGTACCACTGATAGCATATATTTATTGCATCCCAATTCAAAGGGGCATATTAGCTGTGTTTTTTCCAAAAAAAAAATTTTTTATTTTTTTTCCTATTTAGATTGATGTACAATAACAAAAAAACAAAAAAAGATATACAGAGGCATAAAAATTCTTAAATTCCTATATAATTTGTGATAATTGCTTGAGAAACCTAGTTTGGTAATTATTCATTTGCAAATGCTTAATTCTATCTTACTATTTGTATATGCAAAGGACCCTTGACCTGACATTTTTTTAACAAAATATTTGTGAATAATTATGAACTAAGACATCCAAACAACATAAAAAACAAATAATATTAGATATATATATATAGATATATTTACCCTTGATCCAGCTCGAGTGTAACCTTGAACTAAGTCAGCCTTAAAGCGGTCCATCTTATACTCAGTGGTGGCTCCCATGGAGCTGGGACTGATCTGGTAAACGGTGTAACCACACAGATGTGCCGCAAGTTTGACAATGATGGTGGTTCTGCCAGGGCAACCCTCGGCCACTAGGACAGAGTGGGCAGTCTCATGTGGTGAGGCGATCGTTCTTGCCAATCTACAAACCTGCTCAACAACGGGCTGAAAAAGGAAGAAGAAAAAACTGTTGATTTCTGCATGTTTAAAGTTTATGAAAGAAACAGACAAGCATCCGGAATTTTAAAAAATAAACAAAATAAAAATGAAACTGTGACACAAAACTACAATGTGCTTATTTCACATTTAATTTAATGGAGAAAAATCAGATAAAATACTATCATATCAGTCCATATATCTTTATCTATAAATCAACAGAAAAATGTAAACACTTCAACTGGAAGTGCTACTAAATGTTGTGAGCTCCCCCACTAGATGGCGTTTTAAAGATATTTCCTGTTCCACATGACAGCAGTATATAAATCACACGAGGACATACAAACAGTGCTTTAAAGTAAATGAACGACAGTAAATCTGTACAAATTCTATTATTTTCTGCTTCAATTCTACTTTCTCAACACACCTTGTACAGAGCCATTTTGATCCTAGGGTGTATTTTATTATATTCCTCTTCGCCTTTCCTCATCAGTTCCTTAGCCTCGTCCAGATTGAAGACGGCTTTATACAGATCAGTTTTGGCGTCTTCCTCCGATACATTAGAGCTGTGTCTTGTGTCAATCATACCGGCCGTTACTACACCACTATCTTGCTCGATTAAGTTGCTAAACAATGGAGCCCTTTTCTTCAGCATTTGTGTAACCTGAGTTCCAAGATAATTTAAAAGACATACAAACATAGAATATCTTTGATTGCTTGTGAAACACTCTACATGAGGATAAAAGACAACTGCGGAAAAAAGAAAATATCGTAGTTAGCAGTTGAAGTGGCTCAGGTAAAATAAACATGAAGTACAAAGTAATTATTACAATGTGAATTAATGACAGAAATATACTTCCGTTCAGAGACAAATAGATGTATAGGAATTGGATTAGTTGAAGGGTAGTTTCAATTTGAATTTGGATTTTAAATGTTCTTTTTTTTTTCTTTTTTTTTTTTTGCCACACTCAACAGTTTTTCAGTAATATGGTGGCAGCCAATTATAAGTGGTGGTTGAGAGAATCCAGTTACAATGTACCCAGGAAGATACCACCGGCCTTCCACATGTAAACTGGCAAACTTCCTCACAAAGTCAACTAAAGTTCCAGCAAGATTCGATTCCACTCTGACTAGAAGTCCTCATGGTTTTTAATTGGATGATCTTACCACTCAGCCACGGAGGCCCCTTCAAAAGGAGTAGATCCACCATTACGAATATAGGCCGATATTTGATTGGCATATATTGTATGCATGAATACATTTTCGTATCTTTTTACAGAAAAATAAAAAAAAATTTAACAATGGAATTTGTAATTGATTTGATGCAAGTTATGTATATCGAAATGTTATAGTTCCTTCTCTAGGAAACTGTATTTGGTATAAGAAAACAACATTGATGTTTTGTAATTATTTCCTAAACGCCATTTAAAATGCCCAACATATTTAAATATGACCTATAGGTCAATACTGATCAAAATGGTGTGACAAATACGTAAAACAACAAAGTGTGACGTCACTTACAAGAAAATATCTAGTTCACAGTGACCTAATTTTCTAATGTAACCAAGACAATTTAGATGATGTGCAATTTATATATATATGTATTTAAAAAAAACAACACAAATTTTAAATCATAATGTAAAATTTCAATTCAAAAATATCAATATAAAAAATTCAATATAATAAAATTTAAGTAGGTCATATTATTTTAGTAGATGGATCATTCTACAAACCTCTTCATCATTAGTAAATTCCTTTTTCACCGCAGTAGTAAAGGACTGTTTGTATCTGCGATAGTCAACCTCGCTGACCATTCGATGACCATACACCCACGTACATTCATGTTGCCACAACAACATAAGGTTCTTCTTGGAACAACCAGGTTGAAGGGATAAGCACAAGTTCCTAAAAGAAATATTACATTTAGATATAAAACTGTATTCCACTATTGCAGAAATATTCTAAGCAATTCATGAAATAAATATCTTTCTTTCTAATTATCTATATGCAACAACCAATTCATTTATCTATAAACAATAATATTTATAATCTGTTAACATATTAATTAACTTAATAAATAAAAAAATAAAAGAAAGATATGACTCTCTCTCTCTCTCTCTCTCTCTCTCTCTCTCTCTCTCTCTCTCTCTCTCTCTCTCATATACTTTAATCTACAACAACTTACTTGAAGATCACAGAGAGATCCTTCATGGTAAAAATGTAGTGACATCTCTGAGCTGTGGGTAGAAACATGTGACGTAAGCGGTCCTGTAGTTCTACCGTTACCTTGACAATCAATCCCAGCAATCTCTTCATTGTCTCTTCCTGTTCTTTGATCATGTTCATGTTCTGAAATCAAAATAACAACTGTCATGAATAAATTACATCTACATAATCAAACTGAACAATAAAACATACAGGCAGTGGATCCACAAATTAAACTTTTAAATAAAGGTATGTATTGTTTGGCCATTGAGACAAATGAAACAAAATGTAATCTTTTTTTCACTTTTTTTGCATTTTTCAAACATTTTTTAGACAAATGCCTGAAATATCTGGTATTTTATCACCGAAAACAAAAACAAAAATCTTAAAAAGGAGACGCACATTACATCATCATGGCTCATCTGTTCAACTTTTTTAGATGCTATATAATTTTAAAAAAAAAAAAAAAAAAAAAAAATTTCTTTTACAGGAAATATATGCAGATTTTCTCTATGACCAGTTATATCAGTCGTGGTCAAATATATTTTTTCAATTTTGACTCCTTACGAGATGACGTCATTACCTTTTCGTCATGCATGTGGTGTCCAACTTGAGCACTTGATGTCTCTGGTGCGATGAAATGAGTTTGAAGCAGAGTGGAGAATATAGTCTGTTGATCGGCACCACTGTTTGGTAAAAATGCGAGAAAAGTCTTAAGGATAAGAACTATAAAAATGCATGAAAATACAATGTAAAGCTTACAATCATATCAATCTTAACTAGACTAATTTATATCCCAATCCATCAATAACATCTTTTAACACCAAAAAAATGTTTATTCATTCAGGGGTTCTGGGACCACAATTACGAAGCAATCTTAGATATGTTAGACTTTAGTCAAAATTTGAATTCTGTGATAAGATTTTTTTTTGTTTAACTTATTCCATTAACAAATGTATAAATATCGTATAGCGCCAATGTGCCTTAGGCTTCAGGATTGAACAACAAGTCAAAAATCGAAAAATCAAAGGTTGTGTTATGGTCCAGTTAGACCCTGACAACACCTAGTACACCTGTACTTACGTTGGGAATGGACATCCAAATATGGCAAAATGTCGTAGGAATCTCTGGCTGAGTTTTGGTACATTGGCTGTTGTGTTGGGGTTAACTGTGGAGCAATACGTAACACTGTTTACATATCTCCAGGCATGTGTGTCCTGATTGTAGAACCCACCATCATCTATGTGCTCTCGCACAAGTTCCACTGCCGTCTGCTGACCGGAATCATCCACCTTTTCGTGCAAAAAAGAAAGACAAAAGTAGGAGATTATTCCTATACCTGAGACAGGTGATATCATCTACAAAACAGAAGTAAAAACAAGGAGATACACAGACATATCACAGAGAGATACATCCCTACCTGAGACAGGTTGACATCATCTACCAAACACAGAAGTCAAAACAAAGAAATATACAGAAATATCAGAGAGAGATACATCCCTATCTGAGATAGTTGACATCATCTACAAAACACAGAAGTCAAAACAAAGAAATATACAGATATATCACAGAGATACATCCCTACCTGAAATAGGTTGATATCATCCCTACCTGAGATAGGTTGACATCATCTACCAAACACAGAAGTCAAAACAAAGAAATATACAGAAATATCAGAGAGAGATACATCCCTATCCGAGATAGTTGACATCGTCTACCAAACACAGAAGTCAAAACAAAGAAATATACAGATATATCACAGAGATACATCCCTACCTGAGACAGGTTGATATTATCTACCAAACACAGAAGTCAAAACAAAGAAATATACAGATATATCACAGAGATACATCCCTATCCGAGATAGTTGACATCATCTACCAAACACAGAAGTCAAAACAAAGAAATATACAGAAACATCAGAGAGAGATACATCCTTATCTGAGATAGTTGACATCGTCTACCAAACACAGAAGTCAAAGCAAAGAGATATACAGATATATCACAGAGATACATCCCTACCTGAGATAGGTTGATATCATCCCTACCTGAGATAGTTGACATCATCTACCAAACACAGAAGTCAAAACAAAGAAATATACAGAAATATCACAGAGAGATACATCCCTTTCCGAGATAGCTGATATCATCTCTCAAACACAGAAATCAAAACAAAGAAATATACAGATATATCACAGAGATACATCCCTACCTGAGAC
Organism: Atrina japonica; assembly: GCA_030159075.1. Lineage (NCBI taxonomy): Eukaryota > Metazoa > Mollusca > Bivalvia > Pterioida > Pinnidae > Atrina > Atrina japonica. Next base: position 85,182 of record BROG01000160.1, read on the forward strand.
AGGTTGATATCATCTACCAAACACAGAAGTCAAAACAAAGAGATATACAGATATATCACAGAGATACATCCCTACCTGATATAGGTTGATATCATCTACCAAACACAGAAGTCAAAACAAAGAAATATACAGAAATATCAGAGAGAGATACATCCCTATCTGAGATAGTTGACATCATCTACCAAACACAGAAGTCAAAACAAAGAAATATACAGATATATCACAGAGATACATCCCTACCTGAGATAGTTGACATCATCTACCAAACACAGAAGTCAAAACAAAGATATATACAGATATATCACAGAGATACATCCCTACCTGAAATAGGTTGATATCATCCCTACCTGAGATAGGTTAACATCATCTACCAAACACAGAAGTCAAAACAAAGAAATATACAGATATATCAGAGATACATCCCTACCTGAGATAGTTGACATCATCTACCAAACACAGAAGTCAAAGCAAAGAAATATACAGATATATCACAGAGATACATCCCTACCTGAAATAGGTTGATATCATCCCTACCTGAGATAGGTTGACATCATCTACCAAACACAGAAGTCAAAACAAAGAAATATACAGAAATATCAGAGAGAGATACATCCCTTTCCGAGATAGTTGACATCGTCTACCAAACACAGAAGTCAAAACAAAGAAATATACAGATATATCACAGAGAGATACATCCCTATCCGAGATAGCTGATATCATCTCTCAAACACAGAAATCAAAACAAAGAAATATACAGATATATCACAGAGATACATCCCTACCTGAGATAGGTTGACATCATCTACCAAACACAGAAGTCAAAACAAAGAGATATACAGATATATCACAGAGAGATACATCCCTATCCGAGATAGCTGATATCATCTCTCAAACACAGAAATCAAAACAAAGAAATATACAGGTATATCACAGAGATACATCCCTACCTGAGATAGGTTGATATCATCTACCAAACATAGAAGTCGTTTGTTTCCTTTAGGTACATATGTCTGACCGTGTTTCCATTCCAGTCTCTCGTCCAGACGGTCATACAGCAGGCGGGCATTGGTAAATCTAACAAAAATGATAGGAACATCATTTACTAACATAAATTAGACTAGAAAACAGTAATGTAAACCAAACTGAGCTAATTCAATATTTATCATATTAAATTTTTTAAATTGCATACAACTCTATATTATTCAATATTTTAGCAATATTCTGTTGGCAGACAAATATTTGACATGGGATGCACTAGATGGATGACACTGCAAATTATTCTGTTAGTTTTATACCAAGATTATAATTACATGTTGTATTTTGGCAAATTACTGAACCACAAAGTATTGTACTATACATAGGTTAAGGCAATTCTACATATCTGCACAAGTAAATGATCAAGCTTGTACATTTACATTTGATGTATGCTTTTTATTGTAAAAGAGAAGACTTCAGCCACAGAAAAAGTCAATGATGAAGTTTGTAATCATGTCTGTACAACCAACTACAAAAGTATTTTACCTGTTTGCCTGTATTGTAAGAGATAAGACTTCGGCTACTTCTCCAGAGTACACAGTTCTGATTCTATCGTTTATGATGGCCGTCTTTCCACATCCGTTCTCACCAACCAGCATCACAGATTTTCCGTAATCAGTGAGAATTCCCAGTAAGAAGGTCAGTTGCTAAAACGAACAAAAATGATCATTGTTAAAAGTTTGTAACAAATAGTACATTATTTATAAAAAAAAACCAATCTATTGCCCTTATCATGAAATCTGTTTGAATACCATGGTAGTTCCCTTTTGTGCGTGTATCATCCGACCATCTATTTTTTACGCAGATCAATAGTCGCACATTCCGGTTTCCTGTTCCCAATTTCTTTGTATTTTTAGCCATTTCCAGTGGTTTGAATTAACAAGCCAAATTTAACAATCAATATTGGATAAAAGTATGTTAATAATCAGAAGTGTTGGTCTGTTTTGTTTCCATAGAAACTAACTGTGCAAGAACTCTTAAGTGTGCAAAAAATGGTGTTTTGAAGATATGTGTAATTTTGTTTTCGATGGGAGGGTATTTAATTTTCATGCAAAGGACTGTGTCTAAGAAAATTCAACCATCCTGTCATCGAAAAACGATGTCGGAGACATATAGTAAAATAAAAACTGTTACAGTCTCACTGAATACGGTAACTCTGTCAGGTAAAATAAGAACAGATTACAGGTGAGTAATATTTGACTGTTGAACTTACTTCGACTGGAACTGTGTGTACAAACGCTTCGGATGGTATTCCTGCTGCAGCATTGGCATTGTATGCAGGTAAAATGTCCGACCACTTGACAAACTCGTGAGTGTCAGCATCAATGGTGTAATCAAATACCTGTAATTAACACAGCGAAAAGATTTTAAATATACATGTAGTCTTCAACGATAAACAGAAATTACGCGAATCTAACTCAATGGTGACACAGAATGAAATAAATTGACATAGATAATAGACATGTAAGCAATAAAGAGATGATTTATTATAACATAAAATATTTGTAGATGTCCACGGCAGAGGCATTAAAATTTTCCCATCACATGTTTTTGATGGTGCCTATTTTGTAACATGACACTGATCTGTCAGATTGAACATACTGGAAAGATAATTACACTAAAGCACTTGTATGTAACTACCTCCTTAGGGACACAAGAAAACCAGTCTTTATAGGGAGGTGGTCTTTATATAGAGGTAGATTTGTACACAAATGGCACTATTTGGGACAGCAAAAAACAGTCTTTGTGACCAGGTGGTTTTTATACACAGGTGGTCACTAAAAGCAGGTTTTACAGTTATATGCTAGAAAATACTAAATTTTTTGTAAAAAAAAGCCAAAACAAATGCTCAAGATGATCGTTTCTGTCAAGAAGACTTCATCAGTTGAGCTCAAATATAAAATAGATGTACAGTTCCAAACAAAAAAGTGGGATCATACAAGGTCCAGAAATGAACCTAAATGCATTCCTAAATGTGTCTAAGAATAACCACCATAAAACAACTGTCAATACATAAGTCTTCAGAAGCCTTAGTCAAATTACCGCTTGACCATTCAGATCAACAGGCAGTAAAGCCAGGTAAAATCATATTTTGAATACAATGTATTCATAAGGTTGTTTTTATCCTCCTATATTATCAATTCTGCATGACAGACTGAAAAACTTGATAGGTGAAAATTTGTATTTAATTTGTTTCTTTATAAGTAAAATGCACTTCTATAGAGATGTGCAGTGAAACATGTCTAATCAAAACAAAATGTATTTGAGATACTCTTTACCCTCAAATGCTATTATTTCATGAAGATTTTAAAGTCCCATAACTCAGGCAAATATTACTGAATACTGGCCATGATCATAGTTATCTGGGATCTTTTTTTTTATGTTAAGTGACATACAAAATTTGTTGAAATTTGAGAAAAAAATAAAATTCAAATTATTCAACAGAAACAAAAATGCAGTAAACAGACAGACAGACAGACTAGAGAAACATACAGATAGATAGACAGACACACTGACCAAAAATAATGTACACCCGATCTTCAATTTTAGGGCATAAAAAGACGTACCAAACCATCATCTGGGTACTCGATATGTTGTTCAAACTGTTCTCTCCACCAGTTACTGAAGGACTCTCTATACTCTGCATCAAGTGTACCAGCAAATGCCCAAATGGCTGCAAAGTTGAAATATCTCTCCATCTCAACATCACTCAGTTCTGGGCAGCCATTTATCAAAGCCTAGAAAAATGTATAAATTGTAATTAAATTTGAGTTACATAATAATAACTTCAATTCACTGATGTCATTTAGATATCATTTATTGTAATTGATACATGTTATTTCTGTGTCAATTTATATAATTACAGTGGAACATGTCTTGAGAGCCCACCTGTGTAAAAGAACACCTGTCTTCTGTGACCGCATTATGAAAACCACTGGGTTAAATAAACCTTTAAATAAAACTTCTTTTGAGAGACCACTTGTCTTGTAAGACTTCATTTTAGTGGCAGATTGAGTGGGGACTCTCACAATAGGTTCCACTGTACAAGTAAGTGACATAGGTGGGGATTAATATCATCCACATGTGGGTCCTGTAAAAGACCCCATTCCCAGTGCAAAATCAGCTACAGTGAAACTTGTATATAATGACTTCCTTAGGGACTCAAGAAAAGGGAGGTGGTCTTTATATAGAGGTTGATTTGTACACAAATGGTACTATTTGGGACAGCAAAAAATGGTCATTGTGACCAGGTGGTCTTTATACACAGGTGGTTGCTAAAGCAGGTTTAACTGTATATTTTGAGCATAAATTTCCCAATTATGTTCACCATGTAGCTCACTTTTAGGATACAGTCAAAGAAAAACTTACAACTTGAAGTACTGCTCAATTAAAACCTCCATGTCTTCAGATGAACTCCATGTTGTCAGTTTAATACAAAAAGTTAAAAAAATTACAAGCTTTGTATCTTTATTTGTATTAGTAAAATGACCACAATTACTTTTCATTTTCCCAAATTTAGCCCACTGCGACATAAAATTCCCAATGGAAAGGATATAGGACCCTGTCCCAAAAAATGGTCTATTAGCCCCTGATAGGTATCACTGTATACAAATAAGTACAAAAAGGTTACATTATTTGTTATTTCAATACTCACATCCAGCAAAGTGGTGAATGTTGAAACCATGTTCTCGATGGAATGTTGAATGACTCTTTTACATTTAGGCATTCCTTTCTTGGCCCCTCCGAACATCGGGGGCTGACAACACTGTGTCAGATAGTCTATTGTCTTTTCCAAATAAACATCACAGAACGCCATCAGTAATTCTTTATCCACTTCAGATCGCTTCTCCAACCACTGAACAAGCATCAGCTTCCAGCCAACATCTTGTGATGTCATCATCAGAATTCCAACATTAGCTAAAATGGCAGGACTCATATTGTTGACCGACTCCATCTAGAATAAAAAATGAAATATTTAGAATTCTAAAATATTTAAAATTTAATATTGAATATTGAATATTTACAATGCACAACTGGTGGGACTATTTTTTTTCAATTTGCTGTTTTTTCTTGAAATTGATATCAATATCCTAGCAAATATTTTACACCCTATCATAATATAGCCTTATACATGTTTGTGTAGTCATCTTTTTTATTTGGAGACATTAACCTTTCATCAATGCTTTTTTTTTTGTCAGGCTCAGTCGGTAGTGCCCTCGACTCTTGATCTTGAGGTCATAAGTTCGAGTCCAGTCGGCTGCAGGTCAGATTCCTGTCCTTCGGATGAGACATTAAAAAACCGAGGTCCCGTGTTACAGAAGGTGTCGGCAAGTTAAAGAGAACCCTCACTGATCAATGGCCATAAGTGCCGAGCATAGGCCAAACTTTGAAGCCCTTCACCGGCATTTGGTGACATCTCCATATGAGTGAAAGATTCTTGAGTGGGACGTTAAACAACAATACAACCAACCAATCTTATTCTGTTGATTTAGCTCAGTCTATTATGGTCAGTGGGAATAAAACATTTAAATCATCAACCCCTGAAAAACAATGGACTCTTCAGTAAATCAATGACTTGGACCAGTCCAAAAGTTTAGGGGTGAATGAGTTATAGGGGCATTAGCTGTGTTTACCAAAAAATTATTTTGAATTTTTCTACTTTTACTACTTGTACTTGATGTACAATAACAAATAAGAGCTATACACAGACATAAAAAAATCTTATATTTCTATATATTTTGTGAAAATAAGGTCAGGTCCAGTGTGGCATTCGTATACAAATAGTAAGGTTGAGTTAATCAATTGCAATAGAAAAAAGTGCCAAACCTGGATTTCTCAAGTAATTTTCACAAAATATTTCATTTCATTTCATTTTTTTAAGTTAGGATCATGTCCTACAAAAAACTGAAAATGTCTACAAACCTCCCAAATAAATCGGAGTGTCTCCGGAATATTGATTCTTTCACTGTTGCCGAGGACAACAGCTCCATCGTTATTCAATACAGCACTTAGCAGCTCCATCTGACCGTGGTCCATTTCACCATCGAGCTGAATGATTCGCATCTTTGGTTTAGACTGGAGATCGTAATTTGCAGAAGTCGGTTGAATGCACAACTTTCTCAACAAGGAGGTCAGTAAACCATCTTTCCATTCCCTGATAAATAATTAAAATTCATAAGTTTCTGATGATTTCATTGGTTAAAAAGAGAGAAATTTTTTACAAAACTTGCTTCCCTTGGGCGACCTCAAATGTATACTGTATGTGTACTTATTTTAGCAGTATTCTAATATTAGCGCCTTTCCCATTCAACTCATTGCACTAATTCAAGTGCAGCGCTTAAATTCCTCCATCATTTCATTCTGCATACACGACAAAACTAATGGTATTTATAGATCAAAATAATTTCTGTCATGTGCATAGTTCAGAGTGTGCCATTATGATTACAATATGGTCTGTTTCAATCGACTATGAAATTAATCACTGAACATTTCATTACTAAATAAATACATTTGAGAATTGCCATTTAAAATATTATTGCCATAACTATGCAAATTCAAGATTGCGCTAATAAGTCTACACCCCAATCAGAGCGCTAAAATTTTAGTGCGCTTATTTAGATGCACATTACAGTAATCTACGTACTGATATAAATTATTCTTGAAATTTGTTAAAATAAAATGACTTAAGTAACTTTTACGCTTCAACATTTTTTTAATTCACATTTTTTTTAAATTCTGCCTTTTATCATAATTTTTTGTTGTTGTACTACTTTTTTTTTTTATAAATCTTGAATTTTTGTATTTCTTACTTTGTTTTGGGATGCAGGTATCCCATAAGTTCCTCAGATTCAACAGCTTTGGTAAATAAAGTCTGTACCACAATGGTCTTTCCGCGTTCTCGCTCTGAAAAACCAAAAGTCTTGATGCATTCACTCTTGCCACATCCTGCTGGTCCAACGACAAAGATCTGAAAACATTTAGAAAAACATTAGATATATTGCAAATGAACAGAAAAGAAATGTGACGTCTTCTGTTTCGACTTATGTGTCCAGAATCAAGATATATTTCCAGACTTAGGTCAAAAATTTAATTTTCAATCAAATGATTATTTATCAACGGTTAACTCAAACATTGTAGTTAAAAGCCATTTGGAGATAAACAACTTGACAAATAACTTATATTGGTGAAAAACTGAAAATGACTTCCAGGAAATCATAAAACAGAATTACAATTTTGACATAGGTCTAATATTACTTCTTCATCCTGAGCCCAAGGCCCAGCATCATAAACCTTAAGACAGACAGACAAAGGTTTAAAGTTTAAAAATTTTACTCAACTTTGACTAATCCTGAAATCTGATTGGCTGAGCAGGCCAAGTTGAGAATATTCTCAGACTTGAGTAAATTCTCAAGTTTTATGGTGCCAAGCCCTGATCTCAAGATAACAAAGAGTAATGGTGGGTCATTATAAAACAAGGTGTGGTCAAGATCCACTATGACCCCGAGGGCCAAGTCATTTTTGGAAATTTTCAACTCCCATAACTCTGCCAAATATTAATTTAATTAACATACCGGTAATTTAATATAATTGAAATATCACAGATACTGTAGAATCAGAAAATTTCATTGTGATTTTAATTTCGTTTATTTCATTGTTTTCATTTATCTATGAAATTTAAACTATGATGAAATTTTAGATTTATTATATCTAGTAATAGTTATAGGTACCAATACAAACAGGTTTTTTTTTTATTTCAACGAAATTTAATGTCAACAGTTTTGTTTTATTTTAAAAACAATGAAATTTTAACCCCTCCCCCCCCCCCAAATTTTGTGATTCTACAGTATAAAGCAGGCTACAAAATTTTGTTAAAACTTAGGGAAATAAACTCGAATTATTTTATGGAAATTAAAATGTTGTAAAATTGACAATCACGGCAACAAACAGACAGAACAAAACCATATGCCTAACAATCTTCTACTTTTCGTCATAAAACCATTGCATCACATAATACATAAAGAGCACATGACAGCACATGAAATTAATTACTTACAGTCTGATGTGCAGCATTCAGCTGTGCTAACTGTGCTACACGTCCTTGGAAAGCAACTCCAGGTAATAGGCCAAGGTCACCGGTTGCTACGGCAATAGCATCTTGCATATCATCTAGGACCTGTCTTTGACCTTGAGGATCAACCATAAATCTACTTCCTGCTCCGTGAGCCAGTGGTACAACTGGTGTGTTCAGATTGATCGAGTCTGTTAGAATATTTCAAAAGTGGTTAATTTTGTGTAGAACTGAGTCTGTTAAAATTTCAATGCTGTGGTTTATTTTATGTACCTAGTACATATTATTTTCAGTGTATTTTAATAAAGTTTAAATTTCATCCTTACTTAACACAATTTTGCCACTATAATAATTCAAAATATTGTAATAATATCAACATTAGAAATATAATTTTTGATACTAGAGATTTCATAGGTATATTTACAATAGACGTAAACATAATCATTATATTATCTTTTACTTACTAAAATTGTTGGAGAAAAAATTTCATAAAAAATTGAAAAAGCAACACTTTCATACAGAACAACTGACCAAAAAAGAACTGGAAAAAGATGTAAAATTTGTAAATATTTTTAAAGTGCACATGGAGAAAAGGAAAATGTATATATAAGAAAAATTGCTTGCAAAATATGTACAAAAATGCGACTACGCTTGACTGAAATAGATTATTTCATTCTGATCTTCAAAATATAAACATTGTACATAAACTTGATGACGTTAAGCTGTGGTCTCTGTGCAGACAACAAAATTAAATGATTTTTAATTCTTGAAATATAAATGGACAAACAAATTTCTAAATGAAAAAACACTCAATATGCATGATACTTTCAACTATCTCTGACCTTCTTTCTATTTGTCTGTTTCTCTCTTTCAGTCCTTTTCTCTCTCTCTCTCTCTCTCTCTCTCTCTCAAGTTTGATATAATTTACATCAAGTGAAATAGAAAAATGAAAATTTGCATGTTGACAACAATCAATATGACCACATATGAAGTAAAAAGATGGCCGCTTTCATGACCCTTTACTTAACACAATTTTGCCACCATAATAATTCAAAATATTCTAATAATATCAACATTAGAAATATAATTGTCGATACTAGAGATTTCATAAGTAGATTTACAATTGACGTAAACATAAAAAATTGAAAAAGCAACACTTTCATACAGAAAAACTGACCAAGAAGAATTGAAAAAAAAGATGTAAAATTTGTAAATATTTTTAAAGTGCACATGGAGAAAAGGAAAAATGTATATATAAGAAAAATTGCTTGCAAAATATGTACAAAAATGCGACTATGCTTGACTGAAATTGATTATTTCATTCTGATCTTCAAAATATAAACATTGTACATAAATTTGATGATGTTAAGCTGTGGTCTCTGTGCAGACAACAAAAATGATTTTTAATTCTTGAAATAAAAATGGACAAACAAAAAGTTAAATGAAAAAACACTCAATACTGCATCATATTTTCAAGTATCTCTCTCTGGCCTTCTTTCTATCTACCTGTTTCTATCTTTCTGTAGCTGTCTCCTCTCTCTCTCTCTCCTCTTTCTTTGACCTCTCTCTATCCTCTTTCCTTGCCATTCTGTCTGTGTCTGCCCTCTCTCTCTCTCTTTCTCTCTCTCTCTCTCTCTCTCTCTCTCTCTCTCTCTCTCTGATTTTTAAAAATAATCAAGTTTGATATAGTTTACATCAAGTGAAATAGAAAACTGAAAATTTGCATGTTGGCAACAATCAATGTGACCACATATGAAGTAAAAAAATGGCCGCTTTTATGACCTTCTAAAAAGGTCAAATCTAATAATAGAGTTGATACTGGTTTAAATCTACAGCATTCTTCTAGCTACACATACTACAAACTACATGGTGTAAATAATGAAAACAAATAAAAATTCTAAAAAAAAGTTTTATAAAAGATTGCAATCAAAGCTCTCATGTTTTACTTACCAAGTTAGTTTTATAAGTTTGGAAGACAGCAAAAAAATTTGAAACAAAAGTTAAAACTAAAATACATTTTTTACAAAGAAACTAGAATATTTAAATTATTGAACAATAGTAACATAAAGAGAACATTAATTTTGAAATCTAAATCACATTTCGATGTTTCTACAAAATATTTTTGAAAAATGAATCTCAATTTTGCGTTGGCTCCCTTACAATTTTCTGTTTTGCCTGATTTATTCTAATATACTTTAAAAAAAATTCTAACTCTGACACTGATAAATATAAAAAACATTATTTCTTAATGTCCTAATTCAGAGTAAATGAAAGTGATGGACTACTGACTAAATTAAATGAAATAATGCAACTTATTTAGAACAGCAATGATACTTTTTAGAATGGTATTGTTACATTTTAGAACAGCCATATAACTTATTTAGAACAGCCATGATACTTTTTAGAATGGTATTGTTACATTTTAGAACAGCCATATAAGTTATTTAGAACAGCCATGTTACATAGAAAGAATAGCCATGTAACCTAATTAGAACAGCCATTACAAGTATGCTATTAGTAGAAATGCATATGATTATATAGATAGATTTAAATGTTATATTCATTTTTTTTCTCAAAACAATTAAACTTTAACATTTGTCCAGTAAAACATGTAAAATGCTATAACTGAAACAGACTCTGACCAAAGTAATAAGAAATTAGTTATCACATTCTTAATGAATATAAGGGATTTTATCAAAGTTTTTTTTGCTAACAAAATTTTCCTAAAAAGTTTGAAGAAATGAGTCCAATAGACCACCCCCCCTAATCCCCTACCATTTCTACAGTGGTCTTGATAAGGGCTGAAATGGATGCCACTAAAATATGTTCATATAAAAACACTCACAAACTTGACCACTGTTAATTAGCTATAGAAATGTAAATATGTAAATTAGATGTCTGAAATGAATGATCTTTAATTAATATCTTGTTTTTACATTTTCTGTATTCATCTCTGTAACAAAAGTCTATATTCTAAAACTACAAAATTTGTAAGTGATGCTGCAGGTCTAAAATACAGAAGAATACTAAAAGAATACTAATGATAACATGAAAAAAGACCTAGAGTAGAATTGTAACGAAAAAATGAAAATAGCTTACCTCTCCAGTGAAAAGGAGGATCTTTAAGACAAACCATGGGAGTTAAAGCGTGTTAGTTAACAAATCCAGAATTAAATTACAGTAAAACCTGCTATAGCAGCCACCTGTATATAAGGATCACCTGTCTATAAAGGCCAGTTTTGAAAAGTCCCTTGACTGCATACTTCAACTAAATTAAACCTGTGTATAAGGGTTACCTGCACATAAAGGTCAATATTATCTGGTCCCTTGGGTGGCCCCTATATACAGGTTTTACTGTACATATATTTATGAAAAAACTAGATTTCCTGTTTAGTTTATCTGGTTACATATGGTATTTGTAAAGTACATAGCCATATATGAATACTAAACATGTGACACTCACTCTTCTTATATCTACTAACAACTTTATGTTTGTTTGTACCAGCATGTTTTACGCAACACTAAACAATGTTTCAGTTATATGGTGGCGACCAGGATTTAATGGAGGAGGATATAACCCAGTTACAACGTACCAGGAAGAGACCACCGGCCTTCAGCAAGTAAACCGGCAAACTTTCTCACAAAATCAGGTTAGGTTAAAGCATGACTAGAAACCACACTGAACAGAGGTGAAAGACATTATGGTTTATAACGTAATGAAAGAATAACCACTTGGTCATAGAGGCCCTAACAACTAGATGTTTTTGACATATAAATGCACAATGGCTAACAGTGAGGTATTGCCATACATAATCTGAATGACTCAGTTGATCTGATAGATATTACAAAAAGGGAAAATGGCTTGAATCTTCAGTATTTTGGGTCTTATAAGTAAGTAAAAATAAAAGACTAAATAATGACTTGTTCACAAATAGAGAGTTAACATTTGAGAACTTAGACCAACTAATAGAAAGTTAACATTTCTGTTCTATGCTGAGTTCCTAGACCAACAATGAATGACTTAACTATTATGTTGAGTACTTAACCCAACAAAGAGACTTTGACTAACAAGGAGAAAATTACTGTAACATTTCTGTAGAGTAGGTAGATCAACAAAGATAGACTTAACATTTTGGTTAACATTTCTGTTGAGAACTTAGGCCAACAAAGACAGACTTAACATTTTGGTTAACATTTCTGTTGAGAACTTAGACCAACAAAGACAGAGATAACATTTTGGTTAACATTTCTGTTGAGATCTTAGGCCAACAAAGACAGACTTAACATTTTGGTTAACATTTCTGTTGAGAACTTAGACCAACAAAGACAGACTTGACATTTTGGTTAACATTTTTGTTGAGAACTTAGACCAACAAAGACAGAGATAACATTTGGTTAACTTTTCTGTTGAGAACTTAGACCAACAAAGACAGACATAACATTTTGGTTAACATTTTTGTTGAGAACTTAGACCAACAAAGACAGAGATAACATTTGGTTAACATTTCTGTTGAGATCTTAGACCAACAAAGACAGACTTAACATTTTGGTTAACATTTTTGTTGAGTACTTAAACAAATCTCATCATCACAGCAATCAAACACACATGAAAACATAGACAGCAGAATACTACATACCTCTCAGTGATCTTGTCGACATCTCACTTTTGGCTGTTCGTCCTCGAGAACTAGAACGAGATTGTGGTGGTTTTGATGTATCAGCGTCACCACCAAACATTAATGGGAGGTCCACATGTGGCCAAATGTCATTTAGCAATGTAGCAAATATGCTAGCATCTCTCCCTTGCATTCTAGGTAAGAAAGTGTCTCTTATTGCTAAAACTAATGACTTCTCCTCAGCAGCTAGTTTGGCATCAGATGGAGGTCTATCCACCTCGGGCTGTACATTTTCTGTGAGAAAAAAAAAACATTGAATATTTCAATCCAGTGGAAATGTTAGATTAAAAACAATACACTTTTAAAAAAGAATGAGCCCCTAAGAGCTAAGTCATTCATAAAGATTTAAAAAAGTCCCATAACTCTGATATATAATGCTGAATGCTAGCCATAATCAAACTCATTCTAGGATTGTGGGAAAGAGATTTAAATTACTTGACAGAATACTGTAAACCAATAAATAACCAAACAAAAATCATAATACTGAACAAAACACAAACTTAAACTAAAGATTATTTTAAAGTTAGCAATAATGATCAATTTCTCTATAACATGACAATTTTCTTCTTTTTTCCTCAGAGTCACTCATACCAAATATTGCACTTACCTTTTTCAGTATCGTCCTCTTCTTGTTTATCGGCATCCTCTTCCTCTTTGATTGGACTCATTTCATCAAAGATTGCAATGTCCACCATGTTCTTCTCTAGGTATGCCCCGGCCTCACATACAACACCCTTCAGAGTTTTGATGCTCCAACCTCCATTACTTGTTGTAATATCACATCCTGAAATTTTGTAACAAGAAAATCAATTTCCAATCTATTTCTTCTACAATATCTGTCACATTTCACTTATTATTTGTAACACTGACACATTTCACTTTCTATGTGTAACACTGTCACACTTCTCTTACCATGTGTAACACTGTCACACTTCTCTTACCAAGTGTAACACTGTCACACTTCTCTTACCATGTGTAACACTGTCACACTTCTCTTACCATGTGTAACACTGTCACACTTCTCTTACCAAGTGTAACACTGTCACACTTCTCTTACCATGTCACACTTGTAACAAGTGTAACACTGTCACACTTCTCTTTACCATGTGTAACACTGTCACACTTCTCTTACCATGTGTAACACTGTCACACTTCTCTTACCATGTGTAACACTGTCACACTTCTCTTACCAAGTGTAACACTGTCACACACTTCTACCTTACCATGTGTAACACTGTCACACTTCTCTTACCATGTGTAACACTGTCACACTTCTCTTACCAAGTGTAACACTGTCACACTTCTCTTACCAAGTGTAACACTGTCACACTTCTCTTACCATGTGTAACACTGTCACACTTCTCTTACCATGTGTAACACTGTCACACTTCTCTTACCAAGTGTAACACTGTCACACTTCTCTTACCATGTGTAACACTGTCACACTTCTCTTACCACATGTAACATTCTCTGTTACACTAAGCACGTGTTACATTATATCTAACACTTACCATGTTACCATGTGTTACATTGTCTGTTACACTTACCATGTGTCACATTGTCTGTTACACTTACCAAGTGTTACATTGTCTGTTACACTTACCATGTGTTACATTGTCTGTTACACTTACCAAGTGTTACATTGTCTGTTTCACTTACCATGTGTTACATTGTCTGTTTCACTTAACATGTGTTACATTATCTATCACACTTACCATGTGTCACATTGTCTGTTACACTTCTATTGGTTCCAAGAAGTTTACGGTTCAGTTCATACAACATCATCGTCTTCTTTGCCAGTTGTCTTCCATTCAAAAACCCTAAAATGGCAAGATTGTATGACTATTAATACCTGTTGAAATGTAAAAAGTTCAACACACAAATCGTGTCCTCCAGTTAACTCCGAGGATATTGTAGAAACCATGCAGTTACTATCAACCTCTGACTTCAAATTTGTATCTTCTAACAGTTACCCTGAGTTGACATACATATGTCTTCCTAATGGTCCCAATGTTGATCCAGATATATTTAATTTACCTTAAAATTCTCATTTATTTGTGAACATTATAACTGTATACAAGTCAGACCTTTCAGGAAAATTATAAAATCATCTTACTTCACTTTAGGTTTGACAAACATAACGACAATTTTGATCACCAATTTATAAAAGACCTAAATACCTTGACTACACAACATGACTTCGAGGGCCAACTGTAAATCGGGTTGTAAAACTGAGACCGTCCTGAACTGAGTCATGATGTAATCTGGTAAGGCTGCTGTGGCCGATGGATACAGGAACAGTTTGTCCGGATTACTTGGCTTCACCTGTACGACAAAGTGACAGAAAAATACTAACGATGTCATGTAATAAACTTAAAATCGGGGTGATGTCATTTTACAAAAGTAAAACCTTATGTAACAAATACTTAAGGTTACGATATAAGATAACAAAGTAAATACTGAGAATGCTGTGTAACAAAATAAACAAAATGAAGCCATGTCGCAAAATAAACACAAACACATGTAAATACTGAAGATATTGTTAAAAAAGTAAATACTTGTGATGTTATGTAAAAAGTAAGCAATAATAATGTGTTAACATTTTTAACTTAATCTGAATTCTGAATGTTGTTTTATTCCACACTCAACAATTTTTCAGTTTCATGGTGGAGGCCATTTTTTAATGGTGGAGGAGAGAACCCGGTTACAATGTACCCAGGAAGAGACCACCGGCCTTCCACAAGTAAACTGGAAAACTTTCTCACAAAAATCAGGCTGTCAGGTTACAGTGGGACTCGAACCTGCGCTGACAGGAAGTGAGAGACTTCATGATTTACAGCGCTATGCTCTAACCACTCAGCCACGGAAGCCCCATTTTTAACTTAATACATTTAATATGACACTCGTCCCTGAATAAAAGATTCAATCAATTTGATTATTTTACTGAGTAATCACTGATAATGTCAGTATCTTTCAACTTAATGTATCCAAAAACACAAGTATGGAAATACAAATGAAAAAAACAAAGTATTTTATCTCCTATTGAGGAACAATAAAAATTTATGAAATGCAGAATTACTAAACATTAAACTCAAGAGTTCACCTAACACAAAGATATTCACACCTCTCCCCCTTCCCAATTAACTTGACCCCATCCCATTCTACCCTCAATCTGGTAGAAGTGAGCTCAAAATGTTGGCAGAAAAGGAAAGTATAATTCTACAAAATGTCAGTGTCTACAAATGTCAATGAACTCACCTTTAGTGCACTATCCAGCAAAGTGAAGCATGCAGCCGAGGAATTGAGTTGTACGTCTTCCGACTGTAAGTGTACAGCAGCTTTTCCCGCCTTCATTGCATCCATTACTGCGAACATCAGCTGGGCAAACACACTGAGTACCGAGGGAGCCAGGTGGTTGAAGTTATCAAAGCAGATCCAGCAACCTGAAATTTGTTTTTTGTCATGTTAAATCAAGTTTATTTTGTCTTTAAAATATCTTAACATTAACTGTATTCGGTACCTGGAAATTTTCGTCCTTTTACAGTAGAAAACATATTCACCCCGTCATAAATTCACCCATTATCACCATAGTTACATTGAGTGCATGAAATTCTATGCTTCAATTATTTAGCTTGAAAATTTCACCTTCATTTTGAATTCACTCTCTCACCTAAGGGTGAAAATGGAGAAAATTAAACAGGAGTGAAAATTTAAAAGTATACAGTAATATTTAGACTTTTTATCATTATTGAACCAGTTTTTTATATTTTACATAATTATGTATCTTCACCAAGAATATCTTAAACAATCCATGATAAATAAAAAATTCTAGTATTCTGGAATCCATGATAAATAAAATAATCTAGTATAGTCTGGATGTGATGAGGCATCTTTTACTAAGATCATAATGTGCTAAACTAACATTTTAATATACTCATTATGAACTAAGTATTTGTTTTTATTTCACATCAGTAATATATTGCATCAAAACAAATGATTTTAAAGGACAACTCTGTACACATCAAATGAGCTTACGTTCAACTGACATTTTTCCAGTCGTTCCATTCCATTCAATTTTTTCAGATTAGTTTGTTCTCGTGAGATCATAACATGACTTCAACATAAAGTCAGGCAAGGTCGCTTCTGGTTTCTTAATATTTACAATGACAACATTTTATGATATATTATTTCAGTTCATCTATGAGAAATTAAGTTTAGATAGATATTTTTTCTCTTCATCACTTTCCTGTGGCCAGTGCTTTTCAAATCTGGCACCTAGCACTGCATGATATCCATATTTCTACGTCATATATACAATAAAATGCTTAACAGGAAGTGATGCTGCCCCCATATTTCTCTGAAATGGCATACTAATATGACGAACCATGATGGAACGGAACAACTCAAAAAAGGTCTATTATCCTGAGACTGGGATTTAAGGCAGCGATATTGGGATTTAAGGCAGCAAGATTGGGATTTAAGGCAGCAAAGTTGGGATTTAGGGCAGCAAGATTGGGATTTAAGGCAATGGCAATCACCTGTTGAAGCCATTCCTCTGAAGATATCCTGAAGCTGAACATAGTCCATGGCTTTTGTACAATTGAACTTGTACACTGGGTATCCTAAGCTTCTACTCAACTCATGAACCAGTTCATATTTCCCAGAATCCTGTAGTATAGAGGTTCACAATGTATAGTTAGAAAGTAAAACTGAAACATAGTTATTATTGATGATAGAATTTACAAATATTCTAGTTTTTGTCTTGGATACAGATGTTTTACATAATAAATGAGATGATACGATTTAGACATAACATGCCATTAGCCAGGGGGCTGAAAAAAGGTTCATTAGGACAATTTGGGGGAAATTGTGATTTTTATGTTTTCACTAGAAACTTGAACATATATGGATTTAAAAAATACAATAAAATGAGAATGAGCTCAGGCAAGAGCAACTTTTTCTGTTTCTGGCATGAAAAATCTACAAAATTAGAAATGCTATGTCAAGCGGAAATTCTTTGTTTTCTCACATTTCATGGGTTATTTTGTTAAGACCCTTTTTCTCAGGCACTGGATCACATAATGCTCAGAACTATTATTTACATGAACATGACGAATACAATGAACTAGTACACTACAGTGAAGCCGTTTTTATAATGGCCATGTTTGTTCCTTACAGGTTTTGTCATCCTGGAAATGTGTTTGATAATTATGCTAATGGTTCAAGTTTATGTCTTTTTTGTTCTATTCTGATATTTAAGGTTTTAGGATTATTTCTTTCAATGTTCTTTGTTTTTATATGACTTTATTGCAGACATATTGTATGTCATATCACATAAGATTAAAAAACCACATTTGTGAATAAATCAGGTAAGTGACAAATTTAAAAAAAAAAAAAAGAAAGAGAGAAAATTGTAAAATACTGTAAATCACTTATATTTTGTAAGAGATTAACTTTCCCGTATATTTGAAAAGGGATTTTAAAACACAAAAAGCAAGATGCACATCCGCACGAAGATGGACTGCACAAGATCAAACTAAATATAGGACACATGATGAACTCAAGTGACCTAGAAATAGATGAAGATGACCTAAAAAGAATATGCATTTTCAAAGTTACAAGCTCCGCTGGAAATAAAAATAATCAACTTCTTTTAACCTCAAACATTACTACAATAAATGGCAAAAGAAATCCAAGCTTTACAACCACAATCTACTAGACACTAACTGAAAAAAAACTGTTACCATGGTTATGACAAGTATTTTGAGCTTTTGAAATATTTTCCTTAATTATTCTTATATCAACATAATTTCCTCACCAATAAAATATACACAATGTATCAGATTATTTCTGAAGATTTTACAAAAAACAAAAAACAAAAAAAAAACAAAAAACAAAAAAAAAAAAATTAAAAGGGTTTGCACAAAATGATTTAAGGCTGGTACATTAGGTGTGATTAAAATTACCAAGATATTCATGATATATGCAGGTAATTTTTATCACAAGTTCTGAAAATTCATTTAGTCATAATTTTGGTGAATAAATGCAGTAAGTAGTTTTAGTCATGGGATGGGGCTTTTGAGACTATCTCTAGTAATTTTAGTCATCGTTAATTGTGAAATAATTATCTCTGTGTTAATGAGAAAAGATTAATTAATGTTTTTTATCTGTAGATTCTATGAGTATTAAATTTATTAAAGTAAATCTATACAGATTAAATTTGTTCTATATCTTTGTATTAAAATAGGTTGGAAATTCTGATTTGTATAAAATGACATACCAGGTCAACACACAATACACAAAATGATGCATAATTTATACGAATTAGCATAATGCACTTTACACACAAGATATTTTACATTGACCACGGAATGAGACAATCACAAACCAATGGAAGGAAGTTGGGAATCAACAAAAAATAATTATAATGGTAATTAATTAAGAGTTTGATAATTATAAAGGTGAGTTGGGAAGACAATATCAGTATGAAAGTGATGAATTAATTAACCAACATAACATGTATAGATAATGCAGGGTAATAATTAACACAGAATAATAATTAACACTGGAATTGATAAGTAACGATGGAACAGGGAACTATCGAGTTAGCCCGTATTACTGTTACAATCCCGCATTTAGTCCCACAAGTCACATGAATTGTGAAAAATGATCCTCAGTGTTATTTCCAGTTTCATTTATATACAGGTAGCCCCAGTAGTGCAGTTGGTAAGAGCGTCCTGCTAGTTTTTGGAAGGTTCTGGGCTCGATTCCTGGTCCGTCCACATATTTTTTTCTGCCTGCTAAATTTGGCATCAAACTAAATAACTCACTGTAGTATGTTTTTAATATCTCTTGGATTTTTTTACATAAAATAAACTTGATGCTCTAAAATATAAGGATATTCCATAAACGCTGCATACGTTGTGAAGGTAAATATGAAAACCGGAAATATACATGAGGAACAAAATCGAAAAGGTGTGACTAAATGCAGGATCATAATAGTAATCCGGGCTAACTCAAAAGTTCACTAGTGATAAGTAACAAAGGGAGATAAATCAGGCTTGCATGCATTTAGATGCACATTTCAATTTGGCAACATATTAGTTTTACAAGGTGTCAAAAACAATCTTTCACTGTGAAAATTTTATGAATCCATTTAAAAAGTGAAGAAGAGACACAATGTTTGGCATGAAACTGAAGCTCTTTTTAAATTAGACAGTTACAACTAAGGTCTAAAAATAAACATAATGTGAAGCTCCATTCAGTTTTGACCAAGTGAAAAACAAAATTAAAAATCACTCTTGAATGAAAGATCATTTTACATTTGTATAATTACCTCAGGCTGAAAACATAAAAATAAATAACAAATTATGTATTAAGACAAGTCATTCCACGTGTTCCATGTAACATTATATTTTAACTCATCAACCCCTGAAAAACAATGGACTCTTCTGTAAATCAATGACTTAGACCAGTCCAAATGGGTCTTTAGGGGTGAATGGGTTAACAACTTACACATTTACAATGCAGTAATTGTCAATATCAAAATATCTAAGACAAATGACACTGGCGATATCAATATGTAATATGAAATTAGATCACAAACATGACAGACAGATGTACATGTATCATGATCAATTTCTAGGTGAAAGCAATGTGCTGTTCAGATGAATGATGATGAGAGTTTCCATCAATTTTGGAGAAAAAAAAATATTTCAAGACAAAGTGGCAATATTTATATTGGTTACCCGGTAATTTACATAATGATCCCTTCAATTCATCTATTTCTAGGGATTATTTTCAACAATTTTTGTAAATGAGCATACCCAGAAAATAAGATTTTCTATCTGGACCACATATTTATAAAAAAGTTTTAGCATGAAGTTTTTAAAAAAAATTGAAAATAAATTGATAATTAACCATATCATGATTAAATTGTTAATAATTATATTGATTTAAGCACAACAGAAAGCAGTTGTATTGTTATAATGTAAACAAGCCTGTAGCAATCTTCAGTTGAGAAAAAAAGGTAACTTCTATCATTTTCCATTAACATGATAACAAATAAAATAAAATAATAAAAATAATAATAAAGTAATAATAATAGTAATAAGAATAAAAGACCTTAAAAATAATGTTAATTACAACAGGTAAGTTTTTAATTTGAATATAAAAATCTCAGATACCAAAGTATAAATCAATAGGATGTCCAGGACATAGATACAAATCCGGTAAAAATGGACAAACACGGACCTCTGGAAACCAAGAGATGGGATCAGGTGCCATGGAGGAGTAAGCATCCCCTGTCGACCGGTCACACCCGCCGTGAGTCCACAGTCAAGTCCAATGAAACACGTGAGGAGTGTATCCTCGTCACAATTGGTACAGACGTCTCAACAACCGCCAACGAAAAGGCAACTCAACATTTCACTTAGTGAAACAGAGTAGTCGCAAACAAGACTATTATACCGACCATAAAATTTGAACAAATATTATGTGAATTACCAAAGAAATTGCACTTGACTTTAAAAAGAAAACAAGGACTAAGTATAGAGTTATAACTGGCTCCCTTTTTATCTTGATTAAGACATGCACAGAACCTATTTTAATATGTGATTCAAAATTAAAACGGAATTAACAAAATGACACATGTTACATGCAGCTATAAATACCTACATCAGCGTCCTGACAAAGGAAAGTGAAATGTGCAGTATATATTTAATTGATATGCTAGGAATGCCTTAAACGATTGTATAACTAAAGTGGAAGCTGTCTTCAGAGATCACCACATCTACCACTGAATTGTGGTCTTACAAGACAGGTGGCCTCTCAAAAGAGGTTTTTATTTAAATAATTTTTTAACCAAGTGGTTTTTCTAAATGTGGTCTCAAAAGACAGGTGGTCTTTTATGAGAGTGGTCTTTCAAGACAGGTTCCACTGTAAAACATGCTATTAAGAATATTTCAAAAATACAACTGACTGAGTTAATAGCCTACAAAGTATGTCTGTATAGCTTGTATTTATACAAGAGAGCAAATATAAGATGCTATCAAAAATAATTTTAAAAAAGACTTAAGAATAATTCTATGTGTAGAGAATAAATTTAAACTGCATATACATTATATTAATTTATACAAGTGTGTTTCTATAACATGCAAGCATAGGAAATTTAAAAAAGGATGGCAAATTGAGTGATAGGCAAAGCATATAATTATATAACATAAACTGATACTGGTGTTGTAGATTTGAACTGTATTGATGTATATAAATAGATTTGGGGTTTTTTAATGTCATTTTTAGCTTCACTGGTGTTTTACGCCACACTCGACAATTTTACAGTTATATGGTGGAGGCCACTTTTTAACGGTGGAGGAGAGATTTTCAAGACCACAAGCCTTCCTCTGCGAGTAAACTTTACAAACTTTCTCATAAAATCAGCTACGGCTACAGCTGGACTCGAACCAGCGCTGACTTAATCCGAGTCAAGAAAAAAGCCATAACTTACAACTTAATGTAAGTCAAGTAAAAATTTTTTTTAAGTGTCTATGAATTTTCATTTTTGTTCACATCTGATTTTGTATGAGTTCACATTTCTTTCTTTTTATTTCTGTAATAAAAGATTCAAAGTTGGGTATATATCAAACACACATCTTTTGTGGTCAACAAGTTTTTTGCTGCTAAAGACATGTTTCTTTGTAGCTTATGGATGTATATGTCCATGTTGTATATACATGTAGTATGTTAGATCACAACCAGTCCCATCCCTTTGTTAACTTAAATCTTCAAACCAAAGAAAATGTAATGACTTCCTATATCAGATATAAATTCAGAAAGATTAAGGCTATAACCACATGTACAGATAACTTACCATAGATCCAACACACATGGCGCCCATGTGAGAATTAATTGCCTGTGTCAAAGCAACAAAAGCTCTCTCCGTTAAAGGCGTGATTACCTCCCTTGAGCTGGAACCAACATACTCGTAGCCATAGTCAAACTCTGCATCCAAGCACTAAAAATAAAGATGTAATTCAAGTTTAAATGTATTATCTTGTTCATGTTGTTGCAGGTAGCTGGGAAGGTGAATAAATAGTTCCAAAATTTCTATACCATCTGATAATGGCTCAAACATTTCTATACCATTTGATAATGGCTCAAACATTTCTATACCATTTGATAATGGCTCAAACATTTCTATACCATCTGATAATGGCTCAAACATTTCTATACCATCTGATAATGGCTCAAACATTTCTATACCATCTGATAATGGCTCAAACATTTCTATACCATCTGATAATGGCTCAAACATTTCTATACCATCTGATAATGACTCAAACATTTCTATACCATCTGATAATGGCTCAAACATTTCTATACCATCTGATAATGGCTCAAACATTTCTATACCATTTGATAATGGCTCAAACATTTCTATACCATTTGATAATGGCTCAAACATTTCTATACCATCTGATAATGGCTCAAACATTTCTATACCATCTGATAATGGCTCAAACATTTCTATACCATCTGATAATGGCTCAAACATTTCTATACCATCTGATAATGGCTCAAACATTTCTATACCATCTGATAATGGCTCAAACATTTCTATACCATCTGATAATGGCTCAAACATTTCTATACCATCTGATAATGGCTCAAACATTTCTATACCATCTGATAATGGCTCAAACATTTCTATACCATCTGATAATGGCTCAAACATTTCTATACCATTTGTTAATGACTCAAACATTTCTATACCATCTGATAATGGCTCAAACATTTCTATACCATTTGTTAATGGCTCAAACATTTCTATACCATTTGTTAATGGCTCAAACATTTCTATACCATTTGATAATGACTCAAACATTTCTATACCATCTGATAATGGCTCAAACATTTCTATACCATCTGATAATGGCTCAAACATTTCTATACCATCTGATAATGGCTCAAACATTTCTATACCATCTGATAATGGCTCAAACATTTCTATATACCATCTGATAATGGCTCAAACATTTCTATACCATCTGATAATGGCTCAAACATTTCTATACCATTTGATAATGGCTCAAACATTTCTATACCATCTGATAATGGCTCAAACATTTCTATACCATTTGATAATGGCTCAAACATTTCTATACCATCTGATAATGGCTCAAACATTTCTATACCATCTGATAATGGCTCAAACATTTCTATACCATCTGATAATGGCTCAAACATTTCTATACCATCTGATAATGGCTCAAACATTTCTATACCATTTGATAATGGCTCAAACATTTCTATACCATTTGATAATGGCTCATACATTTCTATACCATTTGACCATTCCACAACAGTCCCATTGTTTCTATACCTTTTAATAATAGTTAAACCATTTCTATACCTTTCTATAATAACTCTAATCTCTACCATTTTACACAGTCCAACTATTTCTACACCATGTAATGATAGTTCCGCCATTTCTAAACCATACCATGATATAACATACATTGATATGTCAGTTTTCAGCAGGTCTTGTTTTTTTTTTTCCTGACACATGCCACAATATTTCCGTTACACCATGGTGGGTGGTCTGATTTTAATGATAGTTGAGATCATGTAGTCAAACTGTACCCTAAAAAGATCATCATGCAGCCCTCCAGAAGAAGTAAACTAGCAAAAGTGCCCTTGCGATCAAGATAGGACCCTGCAGGCTCAAAATGGCATTGACTAGAACAGGAATGCATTGCTGTTTAAAAAGCCTGATGTGCCATGTCACAGGACAGAAATTGTTCTGTGCTTGTACAAACCCTGTGTCACAGTCTCTCCTCACCATCTGATTTTATTGTATTTTTTATTTTTGTTTAAAATGGTGTTATACGCCACACTCAGTAATTTTTCAATTATATGGCATGCATGGGTGCAGTCAGTTTTTAATGGTGAAGGAGAGAACACAGCAACTCTGTACTCATGAAAAGATCACAAGCCTTCTGCAAGTAAACTTACCAAACTTTCTCACAAAATCAGTTTAGACTCCAGCAGGCCTCAAACACACACTGACTAAAGGTGAAAAACTGTATGAATACATGGAAATCTAAATGCATTTTTTAAATGCATTTCCCCTTACATTATTACTTTTTTTCATTATGGTCATGAGCTCAACATCAAATAGGGAATTTTTTACATCAATTTGGGAAAAAATACATTCATTTTGCATTGGGAAAAGTGCCAAATTTCAGCCCCATGGATACTATAGAAAAAGCCCTGACATATGATAAACTGTATTGTATGGAATGCTAACCTTGACAGTAATGGATTTGTTGTCCTTGTTAAACGTGTACTGTAGCTGTGACTTCCAATCAAATGTATTAATACTGTCTTTAGCTTCCGCTTCAATCATAGTTTCCATGAAATCTCTAAGGTAGGCCAATAGTGACAATAATGAAACCAGTTTTTGAATTTGGCTCGGGAACAACATCAATCGTGTCTCGTTGGTTTCCTCTGGTTCCTCTTGCTTGGTTTCTTCTTCTTCTTTTCTTATTGATGTCATTGTGGTGGCTGCTATGTTCATAGTATCTATTGGTTCCATGGTCTGGGGCTCCATAAGGGCTGGAAGAAACAAGATTTTTTTTCTTTTATCGTTCTCACCTATTCATCAAAATTCAAGTTTAAGAAAATTTTCATGTTCATCTCAAATTATTGTACCTCATTATCAAGAAAATTTAAGTTCTGATGAATAAGAAATCTTTTGTAGTTGATATTGTTCTGTGCTTGTACTGATTAACACTATAATACAGTTGAACCTGTCTTGACAGACCACCCCATCTGCGCAACTAAAATGTCGTCTTACAAGACGGGGTATCTTTCAAAAGAGGTTTTATCTAAAGGATTATTTAACCCAAGCAGTTTTTAAAATGTAGCCTCAGAAGACCTCTGGTCTTTTCTGAGAGTGTTCTCTCAAGACAGATTCCACTGAATCAAATTAATTACAAACTGCAAAAAAAAAAAAAGGCATGCTGAAGTACATTTATACATTATAACTATAAACTAAAATCCTCCTGGAGAAATTTTGTTGATAGCATTTTACAAAAACTCCTAATTTGCAATTGTTTTTGCAACTTTTGTTAACCAAATTACGACACTATGAAATGCTACCGAGAAGTCATAGAAGCATAAAGTAATTGATTTAATTTCATAAAACAGAAATAAAAAAAAGATACATAATACAAGGAAGATATATTTGCAGTATCACATGCATACATCATCAAGCAGTATATATATGATATATAAAAGATATACATATTAAACATGTTAAAGAGGCATTACCTGTGGGTTTTTTTTTCAAAAAATTGTTTCCCCTTTTTTGCTTTTTTACTCAATTTCCCCCTTTTTATGACATAGTTTGATATACAGTAACTAAAATAAAAAGAGATACATTTGTACATTTGTACACACAGGCATGACAGTTCTTAAATTCCTATACATTTTGTGAAGATTGCTTGAGAAATCCAGGTTTGGCACTTTTTCAATTGCAATTGATTAACTCAATCTTACTATTTGCATATGAGTACCACACTGGACCTGACGAGCCGGCCTGGCTCAGTCGGTAGCACGCTCGACTCTTGATCGTGAGGTCATGAGTTCGAGTCCAGCCGGCGGCAGGTTGGTTTCCTGTCTGTCGGATGAGACAGTAAAAACCGTGGTCCCGTGTCACAGTAGGTGTCGGCACATTAAAGAACCCTCACTGCTCAATGGCCGTAAGTGCCGAGCATAGGCCAAAATTTGAAGCCCTTCACCGGCATTTGGTGACGTCTCCATATGAGTGAAATATTCTTGAGTGGGACGTTAAACAACAATAAACAAACAAACAAACACTGGACCTGACCTTATTTTCACAAAATATATAGGAATATAATATTTTTTATGCCTGTGTATAGCTCTTATTTGTTATTGTACATCAAGTACAAGTAGTAAAAGTAGAACAAATTGAAATATTTTCTGGTAAAGACAGCTAATGCCCCTATAACTCATTTACCCCTAATACGATTAAAGACACATTTGGACTGGTCTAAGTCATTGGTTTACAGAAGAGTCAATTGTTTTTCAGGGACTGAGAAGTTAAAGGCACACATCACACAGATTGCCGTGTGTTGAGTTAAAAATATTTTCATGTAAGTTTATATTTTTGGTAATAATAATTGATGACTTGAACAAATCTATTTTGACCTAAAGCAATATAAATTGTCAGAAAGAATATGATTTAACATTTTTACTGTATGGGTGTTACATAATTTATACACCGAGATCTCAAGTTTCTATACAGTTTGAAGTAAAATCCATATAACCTGGTGGGACGGAATCTTGGGAACCATTTCTTGACATGGACGAATTTAAATTTTAGATAAAACGATCATATTTCACTGGTAACGATATTTGTTCCTTCTTGTTATGATACGTACAGTAATCAGGTTGGTAATAAAACGGATTTTATGTGAAGCCGTCTTAACCGTAAAGTGAGTAGAATCGACCATATGATAATTAAAAGGTTACTCCACCCCCGCCATGTCCTGTGAATCAGAGAATATATAAGGAGCGCACAAAGTGTCTTGCATGCTTAAGCTCTTTTACAGCGCCTGAGTTTTGATTGGTGATGCATTTTAAAACAACTTGGTGAACATGGTGAATTGTATATTTTTATTTTTCAGCGTACTGGTACTGGACCAGTTTCTGGCTAAAATTTGCAGTTTTTCATCAATAACTTCAATTATAAGCAAATTCTTCAAAACAAAGTTCAGCCAATAATAGGTTAAATTTTTATATCCTCATCTATAGGCCTTTTATAATAATACGTAAAATATTCTGAAATTGTTATTATTTGCCTGCAAAAGAGGCAAGGTATTTTGCCATATTTTACATCTATCGGCATCACTTTCCCCACTGTTTCAAACAGCAGACAACCATTGATGAAACAAAAGTGAGTGATTATACATGTACCATCTTTCTTCTTCCAACCCTCTCTGATTTTTTGATAAACTGTTGTATGCAGGAATTGCAGCAGATGACAACAAAAATCTCGTAAAATAACATTCTAAAATGCCCAAATATTGGATTAGCCAGATACTGGTCCTAGCTGGAAACTGGTCTTAGCCAGA
Organism: Atrina japonica; assembly: GCA_030159075.1. Lineage (NCBI taxonomy): Eukaryota > Metazoa > Mollusca > Bivalvia > Pterioida > Pinnidae > Atrina > Atrina japonica. Next base: position 113,120 of record BROG01000160.1, read on the forward strand.
AACTTGTCCAGTACCAGTATGGAAGCATATTATGATACAAAATATTATTTAACAGTGTTTTGTAAAAATCTGTGAAAAAGACATTTTAAAATCATAGCATGCTTAACATATTAAATTATGATGACAACATACATAAAGTGTCAGTAAAGGAATGATCTAGTGAAAGAATTGATATGAAAGTGAATAAAATCAGTGATAAAATACATTATAAAGTGTAATAGGATAAAGCTTGTAAAGGGGGATAACTATGTATACATACATTTTTGTGGTGGAAGACCAGTGGCTGCTGTAAGATGGAAAACAAGACGAAAAAAAATCAACCTTGATTAAAAACCAAGTTACCAAACAATGTGATCTCTACAATATGTCCTGTGATCAAATATTGAAATGTGTTGTTAAAATAAGCAAAATTAGTCATTTTAATTTTATGTCAAATCCAATCCCTCCATTACCATAGTGATACACATTACCATTAGTTTAAATATTAGCAGTTGAAGATAATCAGTAGTGCATCGCACATCATCATTAGTGCATCGCGCATACACATTACTACATATACTTATTTACTAACCAGACCAAGAAATTGAGCATATCAAGTTCCAACTCCAAGATTACCCATTAGTCCCTGTATTATTACAAACTAACACCACACATTCTGTCTTAATAATATTTACACATTTAAAAACATTTTTCTTTTTTAAGATAAATCTTAGCAATAAACTAGTTATTAGAATCAATTTCTAACACAGCAGAAATAACACAACAACCATGTTTCTAGTCCCTAATGTCAAAGAAAAAAAAATGAAATCAAAATAATAGCACCTACATTCTTGAGGGTCTCTTTGAGATATATCTTCCTCGGGGATTGGTGACCGTGCTGAATCTATTCCACCTGCATCAAATATGGAACCTTTGTGTGACTGACCAGTCAGGGATGGTGCACCATAGCTACTTCTGGCTCCAGCAACGGAGGCAGTCTCCGAATAATCTTCCCTATCCTCGGGAATTTTGTTTGCTTTGTCTAAAAGAAATGAGAATGTATACAGTAAATCTAGAAATTTTTGCCCCTGGTTAATTTACGTCCTTTTACAACATCAGAAAGCATATTCATTTTGTCTTAAGTATGGCTATGCTTCAGATATTATTTAGCTTGAAAACTTTGCTTTCACTTTGCCCCCCAGTATACAGTATGTTATCGCAGAAACACAATCACAAAAGACAAAAATTTCCTAATAAACAAAATCCATGACCCTGGGGTCATGACCTTTTGAACTTACTATGACTTTGTAACCTTTTGTATGCAAATAAGAAACAAAGTAAAGAACAAAGAGTTTATAGATTTCTTGTATATATATTTCCAAGTTTTGACTTTCCAGTTTACCTGTAGGATGAGAAGGCAGAATAAAATTGACACTTTATGGTGACCCTGATGACCCTAGATATGTTACATGTATGTTCCAAATTTGAAGAGAATAGGTATTGTTTTTTAGAATTCAAAATATTTTTTTTAAATTTTGGATCTTGTTTTACACCACACTCATCAATTTTTCAGTCATATGGTGGCAGACAATTTTTAATGATGGAGAAGAGACTTGGTTACGATGTACCCGGGAAAGAGACCATCGGCCTACTGCAAGTTAACTGGGAAACTTTCTCACAAAAATCAGCTTACCGTAGGTTTCAAACCTGTGCTGATCAAAAGTGAGAGACTTCATGGTTCAAAGCACATTGCTCTAACCACTTGGCCACAGATGTCCTGTTTTATTCAGGAAGAAAATGAAAGTATTCAAAAGCTAGTCTGGAGAGCAGATACAGATAACAAAAGGTTATTGTACCCAAGTTACTTAAGCAGCCCAGAAAACAGAATATTCATCTATTCATTCTACTTTTTATCAAAATTTACGTGGGAACCACAATTCTACCTTAATTCTACATATCATGCAAGAGTTTCTCATTTCTTCTCATGAGGAACAATTAAGAAAAGTAAATTTATTTCAAAATTTCAAAAATATTTTAAGACAAAGATTATAATTTTAAGAAAGTGATACAAGAAAAACAGATGTCAAAGACTAAACTTACGATCATGATCCATCTTTTCTTTTCTTCCCTTTGACTCCATTTCTCCTTCTAAACCTTTGAGCAACACAATGGTTGCTCTGATGCTGGAGTTGATCTTATCTAGACAGTTCTGAAATAGAATTATTTTGATAGTATGTGATGTCACTTTACATGTACATTTGTACATGACAGAATATCTTGATTTGTTTTAATACTGTTGTTGTTTTATGCCATAATCAACAATTTTTCAGTTACGGTGTATGGTGGCAGCCAATTTTTACTGGTGGAGGAGAGAATCCAGCTAACAAGTACCCTGGAAGAGTCCACCAGTCCTCCGCAAGTAAACTAGATAACTTTCTCACAAATTCATACATGATAGAACATGTAAATTTTGAAATACTGATTTCATAAAAAAAAGTCTTCAAATGAAATGGATTTCTTTTTTTAAACAGTTTTCTTGTTTATATTCCTAAAGCATGATGCCCCTAAGAACAAAGTTAATCAAGAAGATTTTAAAGTCCCAAAACTCTGGCAAATATTACCAAATGTAAACTGAACTCCTCCACCATCTTGTTGATATAAAGCAACACACAAAATACGGTTCAAATTTATAGAAAGAATTTTGATCACTTGGGGAAAAGCAAACCTCAAACCTGCCCAAACTAGAGGTGAGATATGTTATAGTCTAAAGCATGATGCTCTTGCCACGCCACTAAGTAGGCTGCATACACATATATCGACAAGAATTTCTTGGTCTCCAACCCATTACATTGAGACCATCCCTATTTCCCGAATCTGTGGAGACTAAGCTCTCACTAATTTGAAAATAAGAATATCTTTGTACATGTGTACTTTGTACCTTGAGATTGTCCCTTGAGGTCTCACTAATCTTTAAATAAGAATACATGTATCCATGTATTTAAATCTAATATTCATTACCTTGAGACTGTCCCTGTTTCCTGAATCCAGTGCTGCTAAGCTCTCGCTGATCTGTTCAGTCATTTGGACTTGGGTGGCCAGATAAACCACTTCTGCTACGTGATCCAGAGTCCAGGAACTCTGAGCATCTTTATCCGAGTCTGACAGAAGCTGATCTGCCACTGATGATGCTCGGCTTGTAACCTGCTGTTGTTCTTTTTCCTTGTCTTTCTTTGTGGCCTGTCGACTGCTGGTTCTGCTACCAGCTTTTTCTGTAATTCAAAACAAAAACACTTAACAGGGGAGAAAAATGACAAAAATTTTAAACAGCAAAATAGAAAAATTCTGTAATGTTTTTACTGTTAAACTTATATTAAAGGCCACCTGAGGATAGAGGACACTTGCCTATAAAGGTCATTCATACATAACCTTTAGTTACTTTTTATATTGGATAAACCTCTTTCTGTAAGGCCAACTGTCTACAACAGCTACTTTTGCCTGTTCCCTTGAGTGGCTTTTATAGACAAGTTTGACTAGTATGGTAGGCCTACATTATTTTCTTTTGGTAATTACTTGATAAGTTGAACGTACATTATTTTATACGCAATGTTTGTCTACTAACTGACCAAACAAACCAACCTTTGTTTTGTTTACTTAGTGAACTGGAAGTTCTAGCGGGTATGGGCACTTTTCGAGAGCCTGCACTTCTGATTGTCCTTCGTTTTGGTTTTGGCTGCTCATATCCCAAAGCTGTAGCCATTTGGAATTGTAATGCAGTCTTTAGACCTTGTATAAAGTTTGTCAACCATGTCTCAATCTGTCCTTCGCAAGGCACGGGCTGTAATGAAATAATATACATTTGAACTTTAATTTTCAGTTTGGATTATAATAGGGGACCAGGGCCAAAAGTCACCATATTTACTCAGAACTCAAGTTCAACTAACTTTTCATGATTTTATCATAAAAACATACAACATTTACACTGCAACTGAACATTTTTGTATCTTGATGGCATATGATTTTAAATAATGATGAAAATTTTTGCTCATTTGAAGGAATTTTCAGAAATATAAAAAAAAAATTGTTTGAATACGACACAAATCTTAAGCACTATAATCATGGCCTTTTGAATCCAATTTTTTTTTTTGTGAATGGCAAAAAGTAAGAATGTGTTTCTTATTAGGAACAAGAAATAAATATATATATATATATAGTCAGAATGAGAAATTGGAAGTTGAGCTTGCAAATTGTTTTAATGTGGCGACTTTCCAGTTCACTGACTGAATACTGACTGATTTCTTTCCATATTGATATTGATGTCTCTAAGTGAAAATCACTAGAAATACCAGTAAATGTCCATTAAAACATGTAAAATATTGTTTTAAAGTTTTTTTTAATTTTTTAGAAAAATACCTTGTTGCTCAAAATTGAATTCCATGTATTTTCAATACAAAATCCTTGAAATCAACATTTACAGCTTAACTGTATACTTCTACAGAACTTACCTGATTAAAGTCAAGCCTCTCCCCCAGGGTGCTGTTGACCCCTGTGATGACATATTTGTACTTCTCATCTTCCTCAGTTTCTTCAAAGACCAAGCTTCCAACATTCTCAAACAGCTTACTTATGTACAAGTTTACTTGATTCAGATCATAACCTGAAGGGGAAAAAATAGAGTCTTACTGTCATGAGTAAGTACAAAAACTAAATGCGTATTTGACAAGCCCTCCAGAGCTAAGTCATTCATGAAGATTTTTAAAGTCCCATAACTCTGGCAAAGATTGCCAAATGTTGACCACTATCAAAGTCATCCAAGATCTTGTTGTTATAAAGAAAATTTTCCAAATTTGTTAAAAAGTAAAGAAAGAAACTTGAGATATTTGATGGAAACCAAAGTGCTATAAAAAAAATATCCCCCTTTATCTCCGATCTAGGAGGCATTTTCGAACAACAAAGATTACACAGGATGTTGTAATATCACTGACCGCAATTGAAGTTGTCATCATGAATTCAAAATATTTTAAATGTTTGACTTCACTGCACAAAACATGAACAAAATATATTATAACATACCGTTGCATACAATATGAAGAACATCTTCCATAGACAGGAAGTAGAATCTGGGAAAAATTTGTCTTCGTCTCTCCAGATGGTTCAGAAGATTTTTACGACATGTTTCCAATCCATGCTTCATGTGTTCCACAATGGACAAAATGTCTGTAAATAGGAAAAATATAAATTTCTGAATAAAAACATTCATAAATATAAATTTTTCAACTTTCAATATTCATGATGTAAATTTTGCACCAGAAATTTATTATGGTTAATATGTACTATTGATAGTAAGCTAAGATCTTGACAGGCAGCACAGGTAAAGTGTTTTAAAAAGATTTTAGATACTGTAATATCAGATAATTTTGTGGAGTTGAAGTTTTGTTGTTTTAGAAATAAAACAAATTCCTTTCCATTAAATTTTGTTGATATAGAAAAAACCTGTTTGTAAAACCTATTACTGTTATTACTGGTATAATTTATGTAAATTTCGTCATGGTTAAAATTTCGTTGATAAATGAAAACAACGAAATAAACGAAATTAAAACCACAACAACATTTTCTGATTCTACTGTGATTCAAATTCATCTCACATTTAAAAACAGGGACAGAAAGACTTACTTTTTCTGGTGCACCTCTGTAGAACATTGGGATTTTTCTCTGTAGCCCTCATCAAGAGTCTAAAGTCCTTGTTCAGCACTGCGAATCTATTAGAGTCATGCGACAGGGATGTTCTTACGTCAGCTCCAGAGTAAATCTGTTAAAATCAGATGATATCAATAATTTATTGTGTGCACCCATGGAAATCTAAATGCATTTCCCCTTACATTATTTTTTTTTTTTTCATTACGGTCATGAGCTCAACATCAAATTGTAATTTTTTTTTAATAAATTGGGAAAAAATACATGCATTTTGCATTGGGAATGGGGCCAAAATTTAGCCCCATGGATACTATAGAAAAAGCCCCACACTATAATAGACTTTCATATGGTCAAAATAATTACAAATTAGGAAAATTTCATTTTACATTTTTAGCCAAGGTGTTCAAATGATGATAATTACCTTATGTACAAATTTGTGACAGTTTTCAAGTTAATATTACATTTTTTCAGAACATTTTGATGGGCTCTTTGCCAATCCAAAATGAGAATTCATTAAATTCATAAAACAAAAATTTTCGGTTTTTCAAATTTGCCAATTTCTTGTTAGTACTGCTTGATTTCATGATCATATAGGCCTACTAAGCTCTTGTTAGAAAAAAATCTGATAAATGAAAATTCTGTCAACATTGAAAATTTTAGGTGTAGAAATTTTATTCACCTCTTCCAACTCTATCCACAGTTCTTGTACGTCCAGCCATGTCCTAAGTACAGCTTCAATTGTCTGTAATCTTTTCTGCCATTTGACAACATCATCCATGAAGCTGCCCGCAAGTGTGTTACTATGCATTGCTTGCAGAGACACCTGGTGTTGTTCTAGTTCATTAAAGATGGGATCTGTGTTTGTCAAGAGCATGATTTTGCCGCTGTCCTATAACACAAAGTAAATATGATGGTTAAACATGTACATACAGAGAGATAAAACACAATGAATATATCGGCTGTGTAAGTGCTATAGCACTTGGAGGTAAGTGCAACAGTACAGCACTTGGAGGTAAGTGCAACAGTACAACACTTGGACATAAGTGCAACAGTACAGCACTTGGAGGTAAATGTAATAGTACAGCACTTAAAGGTAAGTGCAACAGTACAACCCTTGGAGGTAAGTGCAAAAGTACTTAGAGGTAGGTGCCATAGCACTTAGCAGTAGGTGCCACAGCACTTAGAGCTAGATGCCAGAGCACTTAGAGATAAGGGCCACAGCACAGCACTTGGAGGTAAGTGCCACATCACTCAGAGGTAGGTGCCACAGCACTTTGTGGTAAGTGCCATAGCACTTAACAATATGAACATGTGGTATCTGCAAAATTAATATCTGATATATAACACTGCAAACAGTAGTATAAGTGTCACACAAAGACTGAAAATGAATGTTATGTAAACGATAATACAAAACTGGTATTGTTAATTCACTGATAATGATGAGGTCAATCATACAATAAGGTTACAGCATGTATGTTTCCCAGCCGTAAATATAGACTTCAACCTTTGTAGAGTTATAAAGTATATATAGTATTACTGATCATAAAAGTGGGAAATGCCAAACTTGTATACATTTGTAGTCTTATAAACTAATCAAAGACATAAAGGCCACCTGTCTATATGGCTACTTTTGTCTGTTCCTTTGAGTGGCCTTTATAGACAAATTTGACTGTGTTGTAAGATATCTGAACAGCAAATATTTTTTACTAGAATGATTATGTAATCTTCACACTCATATTTACGTCCAACTTCAGTTGATTTCTTTTCCATTCAATAAGAAAACTGGACATTAGTAACTAGAGGAAATACAATACATTGTAAACTACAAAAAGTACGGGAAATTTGAAAAAGATGGCCAAACGTATTTTCTGTATATTTCATCCCGTTCAATCCCATTGATAATTGAAAAGAGCAAAATAAATGAAATAAAAAGCTGAGAGAAAATGTCTGCTTCTATAGTATATTACGGTTGTAGTTTATGAACATCATAAACGAGAAGAAACAATATTTACATGTAACCTGGGGTTGAGCATGTATACATCTAGAACAGGAACACGTTAGTTAAAACACATCTCAAGTAAGTACAGCCAAACTTCAATTAAAGGCCACCTGTGTATAAAGGCCACCTAAACATTAAGGCCATGCAAACATAACCTTTGGTATCTTATTTATAATAAAAAAAAACTCTTTAAATAAAGGTCATCTGTCTAAAACAGCTACTTTTCCCCGTTCCCTTAAGTGGCCTTTAAAGACAAGTCTGACTGTAATATGAATACAGAAATATACATGTATATATTCAAACCCAACACTTAAGAAAAAACAATAAACATGTGATACAGAGTGTAATAAATCAGTAATGTATATCAAATGTTCTTGCTTCAAAATTAGATAATTTTTTTACCCCACTCTTAAGATATATTTATAGCCAGACTGTATAGAACTGATCAACACAATAATAAATTACTTTGTACTTAAAGGGGCATTAGCTGTGTTTACCAACAAAAAAATTATTGAAATTTTTTTCTACTTTTACTACTTGTACTTGATGTACAATGATAAATAAGAGCTATACACAGGCATACAAAATCTTATATTCCTATATATTTTGTGAAAATAAAATCCTATCCAGTGCCTTTTGCATACACAATTAGTTTGGTCAAGCTGGTCATATGTTGATCATTTGCAAACGAATAATTACCAAATTGGGTTTTTCAAGCAATTCTCACAAATTGTATTGGAATTGAAGAATGTTTTTGCCTGTGTATATCTGTTTTTTCTTATTGCACATCAATCAAAGAAGTAAAAAAAGAAAGAGAAATTTGTGGAAAAATCAGCTAATGCCCCTTTAAGATATTTTTTACTTTAGGAGCCAGACTGTAGAGAATTGATGACACAATGATGAGTTTGTATTTAACCTCTTCTACATTGAGCCTACTGGTAAGATCTATTTTGTAACTCTCGTCTTATAAGAGTTACAAGGTTGAGAGCAAAACAAGTGATATACACTAATCAAGGTAAAAAGTAGTAAACAAAACCACACAGTCAGTGCCGTGCCCATAAATACTAACGTTTCCAATTACCTCACCCAGATTGAGGAGAGATGCTGGAAGTGAAGCAATACTACTTCTCTTGTTTTTACTGTGTGAACTTTGGTTGGAAATACGACTTGTTGTTCGAGCTTGGCTGCGACTCGGAATGACATGTTGACCTGACTGACCTTGCTGTTGTGAGTGACCTCCCTCACTTTGAGACTCGCTTTGGTTATCCTGTAGAAAAAAAAATACTATTGAGTTTATTCAGTTTTTGAATGAGATCATTTCATCAGAAAATTTATATTCCATTATTAGACATTAACATGATGAAATTACTGATTTGTTGAAAATGGACCCATCAAAAATGGCTGAGAAAATGCCAAAAGATATTATTTTTCCAATTGAATGGGGTCAAGAGTTCAGCCATTGATACAGATGTAATGAATAGGAAAGTAAAAACAAGTGGAAATGTTTTTTGTTTATTTGTGTTTGTGCCACAACAATTTTTCAGTTATTTGTTTGGCATCCAATTTTTAATGTTGGAGGAGAGAACCCAGTTACAATCTAACCATGAAGAGACCACCTGCCATCCTTACGTAAACTCGCAAACTTCCCAACAATATCAGCTTAGGTTCTAAATGGGCTCGAACCCATGCTGATCAGAGGCGAGAGACTTTGTGGTTAAATGTGTGGTGATCTAACGACTCTGCAACGGAGGACCCAAGTGGAAATAACGATACTAGACATTACATATGTATAGAATCAAATATTTCTTGTTTCAGTTGCAGCAATGTATGATAAGAACTCAGTATTCACCATTTTAGTTGCTGAAGTATATTTGTCCACATATTTCACGTCTTATTAGAATTTATTCACAAAGCATATAAGAAATATAATTTATTTTAAAAGCAAACTGATTTCACTATTCAATTTCTAAAAGTAAATAAAGTTAAAAAGCTTTAAGACAAAAAAAATACAACATTGTAATAATTTCTACAGTGATTATGTATACTAATTCTACCATTTCACAGTTTTTATTTCCAAATGAAGAAACTTTTGCTTTTACCGGTACAGTCGTGGCTTCTTGTGGATCAGTTCTCTCCCTTGTGTGTGGTCGAAGTTCAAATATCTTACTGAGCCATACTTCATCATATGTCTTCAGCGACTGTTCTATCGACAAGTCCTTGACGGCCCTCTGTACTTGTGCTCTGACATCATCAACATGTTCTATAGAATAAAGGGAACAAAATTACATACATATTCCTTCTATACAACATCATATTCCACATTTTGGACTGCCAAGTTCAGAATTTTTGTGTCCATACATTCCACATTTGAAATTATTAAAATTCAGAAACATTCTGTTAACATATCCAAATTTTGGACAGTTGAAATTCAGAAATTTTATGTCTATATATTCCACAGTTTGAACTGTCAAGTTCAGAAAAATTCTGTCTATATATTACACATTTGAGACTAATCAGAAACATTTTGTCTGTATATATTCCATATTTTGGACTGACTCAACTTGAAAACTGAAGTTCTACTGTTATATTCTCCATAAAGAGGTTGATTATTTTTCTCTCATCATTGAAATTAGCCTAGCATTTTGTAAACGAAGACTATAATAGTAGCTTTGTACATCCAGAATAGTGCATGCAGTTTGTCAACATTCTACTACAAATATTGTGATATTACTTTCAATGTTTCTGTTTGTCTTTTAGTATTTCAGTATAGACTTTACAATGTATGTCACCCAGTTGGTGACACTTACTTTGTAGACCAAGACTCAATAGTTCGCCTAACGTCATCCTTTTGAGAGAATCGCTGTCAATACTTAAAGCTCCACCTGTGACTTGCACCAGTTTTTTCCAGTGTCTGGTTCTCATAGCAGGATTACTAAGGTCATCAATCAATGGAAGGCAAGCCTGAAAAAAATAAAAACTTAAAATCAATTCAGAATTTCAAAAATTGTAAAAAGTTATCTCCCTTGTCTGTGAGCCCTACAAAATTAATTTGGATATCTCTATCAATTCTGTATGTTGATGTGTGTGTATTTTTGTGAGTGTATGTGTGTGTATATGTTTATCTGTCTGTCTACGTGTGTGTGTCTGAAGCACGGTGACAAAAGTGAGGAAACTTTCTTTTTTTTCCTATATAGTTCATATATAACCACATTTTTTCAAAATAATATTATTAAGTCTTTCCTCATTCAATTTCAATACAATTTTTACCATTGACTATTAATGTTTTGAAGTTTCGATGTTTGTTATGACTTTCCATTGTTCTGTTTTATAGTACTGATGGGTTTTGCAGGATACAATTAATTTTAATGTCTCTTTTTAATATGTACAAATAGGGAGTTGTGATATAAGGAATTTAAGTTTCTGTTAAAATTGTTCAATCTTGAAAACAGAAAATTTTAACTTTATGAGCAAGTATACAATGAAAGTGTTAGATGTTTTTAGTTTATGATATGAGTTTCATCAAAGCTGTTTTAGGTAATTTCAACCCCCAACTTGACATTCACTTTAAACTATTTTCTATACCTGGATTGTTGTAATTGACTCATGCAGTCCCATGTAAACATCCCAGGTAAATATATCCTCTGGTAATGCTCTGACAATATCCAACTGTTTGTTTGTTTCTTCTTTTAAGAATTTGGTGTTCATTTTCTGCCATCGGTGGCGTTTCCATTCTGACTGTTGTTCATCAATGACACGAACGGTCTCCCATACTTGTTTCAAGTTATTCAATTCATGTCTGCATCTACAGTTTGACAAGACAAAGTGAATCAAATTAAAAATCTGAAATCCAAGGGAGGCAACCTGTCTGTGAATATTCTGCTGATCGACCCACTCCCTACCCAATTTTCTGTTTACACCAAATTAAATTGACATGATAGTGTAGTAATTAGGATTATTCATTAGTTGTTATATTTATCAAAACATCAGCTGATTTACAATCATTTGGAATTATTAAAAAGTATGCGAAAATAACTTTTTTTTTAAATTTCAGTTTCAAAATGTGATATTTGTCAGAAATGTCCCATCTTCCTTATCATGTCATTACTGTAATTCCAATTTTTTTTAAGAGAATTTTATCTATGTGTAACTTCTCAAGAGCTCTCGCTCGCAAAAATAAAATCCTTGCTTAATTTTCAAACCTTATACTGAAAGTGAAACTGAAGTAAGATAAAAGTATGAAGGAAAGGCATTCGTAATCACAATAATATAATCTTGCGAATAAAAATTTAGAACCTGTGTTTCTGAAAATAAAGTCTGATGAAAATTTGCATATTTACTGTAACAGTAATAATATTTGAAAAAAATGACATACTGAGGAAGAATTTCAAAATTGACTACTGAGGCTTCTAAAAGTCCTTGTAACTCAATAAGATCCTGAGCCTCATTTTCAAGCACTGTAAGTCTCTTAGCGAAGCCATCGATAATCATCCAGGAATCACCAATCACACAATCTCTATTGTATACATCTGAATTTTCAAGTTCTTTAGCCAAAATCATGACCCTTTCACCAAATGCCTCTAAATCCTGAAAAAAATCAAAAAACAAATTGCATTCATCAGATATTTAATATGTATTTTTTTTATCAATATGTGCGTTAAAGAAATCTATCAAAATTCAAATTTGAGAGCAAGCATCAAGTCATGTCAAATGATGTATAGTTGCGGTAATTACCTGATCTTGTTTATAAAATGTATATGAAAATTTAGGTTTCATGAATATTCATCATTTTTCCCAGTATGTAACAGTCAATCAACCATGCAAAAACAATCCCATATTTCAATATTTTCACAGAACTCAAGCATTTTGATGAACATATCAACAGTTGCTGACTAACCTGAGTGATTCTGACCGATTCCTCTTGGATCCTTGGGCCAAGCCTCTGTTTGGCCAGTGACACCTTGGTTTTCAGGTTGTTCCAGCGGCTTGGAGCAGCATTAAACAGTGCTTGAGCTTTATCAGGAAGTTTCTGTTCATACTTTTTCAACAGCACAACCGTCCTGTGCATGGCAGTGAACTTGCCATCCATTTCTGCCTGCTGGGCTGAAACCTAAATAAGAAATATTTGGTGAATCGGTTAATGTCAGAATGTTAGAGTTCATGCACATAGAATTTCTTAGGATACAGAGATTATTTACTGTTAACAGTATAACATTTGATATGAAGAAATGAACAGCATACATTATATTGTATACCTGCTTATTTTTGCTATTTTAGAGCCAGCCTGGCTCAGTCGGTGGCGTGCTCAACTCTTGATCATGAAGTCGTGAGTTCAAGTCCAGCTGGCGGCAGGTTGGTTTCCTGTCCTTCGGATGAGACAGTAAAAACCTAGGTCCCATGTCACAGTAGGTGTCGGCATGTTAAAGAACCCTCAGTGCTCAATGGCCATAAGTGCCGAGCAAAGGCCGAAATTTGAAGCCCTTCACCAGCATTTGGTGAAGTCTCCATATGACTGAAATATTCTTGAGTGGGACGTTAAACAACAATAAATAAACAAACAAAATCCCTATTTTACGACAGAAAAAAAATTCACCCCATCTTAAATTCACCGTAAATCACTATAGTCTCATGAATTTCATGAATGTCCTTTCGCCAATTATTTAGCTTAAAAATTTCAGCTTCATTTCAAATTCACTCTCTCACCTCAAGGCAAAAACGGCGAAAATTAAACAACAGCAAAAATTGCCGAAAAAATTTCCTAGCTTACAGTATTACAAATCATTTATATTTTGAAATAGATCATCTTTTGCAATTTTTCAAAAGGATTTATTGGCAAATTCAAAATAATATTTTCTACCACCCTATTAAATGAAATTTTCTTCAAACTGTGAGATAAGAAAACATTCGTTTTGTGAACCTGATCCAAGAAGTGAAAAAAGTGAGATTAAACACTGCTTTCTCTACTTAATCATGAAAGTTTTATCTCTGTTGAAATTACCTGAGTTAAACTATTTTTACTCTGCAATAAGTATCTTATACATTAAACTGAAAATGAAAACAAAAACTAAAAATTTCTGATATTAATGGTGAATCAAGATAAAAAAATCATAAAAAATATTACCTCATTGAAAAGTCGCATCATTTTCATGAACGAAGCTGTGTCTCTTTCTTCTCCAGTAATTCCCTCAATCTCTGGTTCAATCCTTTTCAAGAACATGTCATGTTTTTCCAACATGTGTGTTACCTAAACAAATAATTAGATAAATTGTGATATTTGATTACTCTGTAACTGACTTAAATGAAATCATCACAATCCAAAACTTTCAGATTTCCTTGACATTCAAAGCTTTTGTTTTTTTCATGCTAGAAATGGTAAATACCAAATTTGAGTCAAATTGATTCAGTCAAGATTTTTTTTAGTTTTTTTTAAAAAATGTAAAAAAGTTCACAAACAGATGACATCAGATTGTGACAAGTCACCTGTGTGACTGACATGACCTAAATGAAATAGGAAATTAGGACAAGAATTTCAAGACAAAGTTTACCTGGTCGGACAGGTATTTAGTGTATGTCCACATCCATTTGGCGGCATACGTTGTAAGAACTTGTTTGATTGGTTCCAGATCAACACGTAACCATCCTACATTATGGTAATCTTCCAAACTCTGGATTTCATCTCTGGCAGTCTATAACATAAAAAATAAGGATTTACAAATTAGTATGTATATAAATACATCAAACCACATAGAAGTCTTAATTTCTTATACTGGTATCTGTGTAATATACAGACATTTCTAAGAACTAATGCAACTGTATCACTGTTTAATTCACCAACCCCTGAAAAACAATGGACCCTTCTGTAATCAATGAATTAGAACAGTCCACATTTATCTTTAGGAGTGGATGGGATAAATGGTTACCTACTCGGCATTATCATATATCTTCAGACAGGCTCACTTTCACAGTAACTGTGACTTATTGTACCATTTTCTGTTGGTTATCATGAAATATCCTACAGAGATTTGTGACAGATGCCAATTTTAGACATACAAACATTTAAACTTAAATCTTCAGTCAGTAAATTTTAACATTTCAACACCAATTTAAATAATTTAAGAGTATGGTTACAAGAAGTAGTGTTTAAAGCAGGTATAATTCTACCAAGATAATTAAAGTGGCTCATCTTTTTTATCTTCACAACATTAGTCTAAAGCATAATCATAATAGGGGTTACAGGCTAATTTATGGCACAAAAATAGTTGCACTAAAGTAATGTATTTAATCAGGATACAGTCAAATGTTTTAGCTGTACACCCTATTTTTGGAAAATGGACAAAACCTTGATGTTCCACTTTTATCATGGTAGACCTATACATACAGTGAAGGTGAGTAATGCTGTTATTTTGAGTACATCATGTATATACCACTGTCAATCTGCAGGATTTCTGATGGGAAGGGCCATCAAAACATTTTTTCTATTTAGAGAATTTCAACTCAATATATGAATTATGATGCAGTGAAAAATAAACATGAAATAAAAGTATTGAAATATGATTTGAAGATCTCACCCTGTAAATGTCAATTTCAGCATCAAATTCATCCAAAGTCGGTATGTTGGTTGACACTTCTTCCTGTAGATTTTTGGGGGTAAGAAATGTTCTCTCAGCAGTTCCCATCACACCTGCTGAATTAATACTGCTGGTAGAAGATGCCCTTTAGAAAAACAAAATACATCTTGAGAACAATATATCCCTGTGTCTGATAATTTATGGGTGTGGCAATTTACCTCCATCAATAAACCCTCCATCATTTTCAATCTTGAGTCCATATCAATAATTATAGACTCATGTAGGATGTGGGCCTGACATTTCTTCAATCTTGAGTCCATATCAATAAACCCTCCCCAATTTTCAATCTTGAGACCGTATCCATAAACCCTCCAGGTGTAAACAAAAAGATAATACAAAAAATAATTGATGATTTGATGCCCAGTAATCCTTAACATTTAGCCGTCATACCTGGAGGCCGTCCTTGATCTCTCTGTGGCTTGTTGTCTAACCATGCCCGCAATTGTTCTGTTGGGACTTCGTAAAGGATTTGGTGACAATTTCCCACGTAAAAATTCCTCAAATGTTTGATTGACATCTTGTAGCCACAAAAAGGCATAATCACCAAATATGCTGATCAGTTTCTGGACAAAAATAAAGTGAAAGTATGAAAATATTAAATATAAACTCAAAAATAATAAACTGGTTGGGAATTTTCCAGTATAAACAAAAAATCTGTATTTAGTTTATGATAATTTTATCAAAAAGAATTACAAATTTTAAGTAGTTAATATGTTTAACAGATTAAAAACCAGGTCACTCCATTGCTTTTTGGGGGTGAAAATATCTAAAATTAGCAGTTCCATATACTATGAAAAGAATCAAATTTAGAGAGGCCCTTTAGACTGGGAAAATACATCTTAGAACAATATGGGAATTTAATTTAGCAAATAATTTACCTCCAAATAAACCCTCCAATAATTTTCAATATCTTACATAGTGAACAGGTCCTGTAAGTGGACCCAAAATAGCTCTTGGCAAACCCTTTTAAGTCATTGTCCATTAATCATATACAAGAGTTATCTACCTTGCATTCCTCCCCATTTTCGTCCACAAGCTTGTTGATGTCATTCAGTAGCTGCTTCACTTCTTCGTCTGCAGCAATGTAATCCTGATATGTCCCCTGTTACAAGACATAGATTTGACTTTTTCATTCTAATAAAACATTTCATTACATTTTTCATAGTGAAATATAAGGATTTTTTAAGTACATAAATTTGTTATTTTTAGTTGTTATTTTTCAGTGTGAAAAATATCACCCCACGAAAGATCAATGTAAATTGTACTTTTTTCACTCCACCAATCAATATACTTCTTAAATTTTGGGACTATTTTTACTTATTTTATGAGAAATAAATATGTAACATATAGAATACTTGCCATTTGTTTTTTATCAATAACATTTTTACTTCATTTTGTGAGGCAGAAGAATACATATTTAACATGAGGGATAAATAGGAATGAACTAAAAATGTTATTCATAAAAAAAATTGGCAAATATCCTCTATTTATGATAGAAAAAAAATGAAAATCAAAAGTTACAAATTGTGATGAAAGAGCGTCTTTACACGGTAAGAGATATTCTCTGTATTCTAACTTAAACAGATTATTCAGTTATTTTACATGTGTTATGAAGTAGAACTTCACTGAGTCGAAGTTCAAAAGACCACCTGGAAAAGTTCGAAACATCGGGACTTCGACTCATGGATGGTAACTGAGAACCATACCTTTTTTGTTTCACAGGTTCTATAAGGTGTATATGACTGTTTCAAAACCAATTAAGACATGTACGGTCATAATGATTGATAATTAGTGCTAAATTTAACTAAATGTTCATGAAATTAAAACATTGAGTGTTTATGAGAAGGAGAAAATTTATTATGGGGCGATTTCATATACATGGAAGACTTCAAATTCTACGCAGGAATTTTCCTTGTTTTTATAGAAATGGGCCCAAATGTTTATTCGAAACATCGAGAAATTTGTGTCATAAAAACTCGAATTATAGAATGTTTAGAAGTAAGTTAAATAACAAAATTATTCAGGACTTTGTGAATAGTTCGAAACATCAAGAAATTAGACTCACTGAAGTTAAACTCACCAAATTTCTACTGAACTTATTTTTCTTTCACTAAATATTCATATTTTATAGCCCTTTTACCTTTGGTCCCAGCATTTTGACCAGTTTGCCTCTGGCCAAAAATCCGTCTAGCCACTTATGTACTAATTCCTGGACACTGATGACTGATGAGGACTGGTCAAGCGGTGGTCTGAATGCCACACGGTTGTCTATCAACTCCAAACGTATGGTCAGAATAGGTATGACTGAATCATCCTGTAGGGATAAGACATAAAATCTGAATAAATAATGTATAAAACACAGACTCTGATCAAACACAAAACCTGTAAATTGGACCCTGTCTTGAAACACCACTCTCATGAAAGACCACCTGTCTTTTAAGGCCACATATTGAAAACAACTTGATAAAATGTTTCTTTTAATAAAATATATTTTGAAAGACAATTTGTCTTGATTAATTTCAGTGGCAGAGTGATCTCTCAAGACAGATTCCATTGTATACTCATGTGTTCTACTGTAAGCATGTAAATATACATGTGGGGTATTTAACACTAAATACATGATGAAGAGTTTTTCCTGTAAATTACCCTTGTGTACCAGTCCTACAGTTATACTAAGAATCGTCGTTTAATACAGGACTGATCACAGTGAGGTGTGACATCACAAAAAATACCCCCCCCCCCCCCCCCAACCCATATGGTTTTCATAAGCAAATAATGAAATTAACAACACACGAAAATATCCTCGTTTACAGTATCTATTTAATTAATTAAACCATGAAGTTTTTCAAAACAACAATAAGAAAAAAAGTGTGGTTATATCATTAAAGATGTCCTACGACATGTTCAAATAATCAACTCGACTGTACCATTAAAACTCGAGATAATTACCTCAGACATGTTAGCTTGGACAAGATTGTTGAGCATAGATTTCAAGCTGGTTAGAGTGGCTTGTTTCAGTCCATCAAGTACAATGGCGTCTATGTAATCAATGTAGTCCTGCCAA
Source organism: Atrina japonica (assembly GCA_030159075.1). NCBI lineage: Eukaryota > Metazoa > Mollusca > Bivalvia > Pterioida > Pinnidae > Atrina > Atrina japonica. Next base: position 131,478 of record BROG01000160.1, read on the forward strand.
GCTGGGGATGCCTGACTTATCTGCACTGCCTGTAATAAATTGACAATATTGTCACACAAATTGTAAGAAATTAGATTAAAACAAACCCCAGAAATTGATTATGCAATGAACAACCAATGAAATATTACAATATCATTCATCAGTATCATCTTACTCTTTATGATGCATCACAATGATGTTGACTTCATAACTAATGACAAGAAATTCTCCACCGTATAGTATGGGATGAAATAAGGTCCCATTCCCAATGCAAAACAAAATACATTTTTCCCATTTTGCAATAGAACTGTCCCAACTGAAGTCAAAGTTAATAAATGTGAAAAAGATTCTTGAATTTCAAAACACATTTTTGTATTTTACAATTTCCTAATTTCAATAAAATGTTGCTAAATTTCCCAATTCAAAAGGTCCTGGCCCCCTTCCCAAAGGTGTGTGAAAAACCCCTGAATGAATTTGTCAAATAAGAGATTTCTTTTACACTTTCTGTTATAATTTCTGATTGTAATATTTATTTTGTTTGTTTTGTCTGTTAAAACGTTGTTTCATGACATTCTCAACAATTTTTCGGTTACATAGTAGCAGTCGTTTTGTCATGATAACAGTGTTTCTGAGAATGGAGAAAAATTTAAAGGTATACAGTACATTTTTATTTCATCAGAAATTGATTTAACATATAATACTGGCTAAATAGTGTAAGTATCACATCCAAAATATAATCCTATATAGACTGAAACTTTAAATGAACTATAACTGACTATTCTGTACTAAAGATAAGATCAACTCATTTAGAAAAAAAGATGGGAACAAAAATTATGTCCTACCTCAAAGGATGTCGACACTAGTTGATGTATTTTGTTTCCAGATGGAACGACCAAATTTTCATGGTCATCGGTCAGATTTCTACAAAAAAAAAAGTGTTCACAATAAATATTTTAAGTTTTTAATAAAGTTTCTGTGTCTGTTACTTGACACGTGAAACAATAAAAAATGATTATGCAATTAGCAATAATCTACTTGAAATAACTTGTCCCTTATGAAGATGTAGTTTCTTGACACAGTGCTTTTTAAAAGTATCATTCAACCGAGCGCATTTTGACATATACAGTAAAACCTGCTTTAGCGACCACCTGTGTATAAAAACCACCTGGTCACAAAGACTGATTTTTTTTGCTGTCCCCTATAGTACCATTTGTGTACAAATCAACCTCTATATAAAGACCACCTCCCTATAAAGACCAGTTTTCTAGTGTCCCTAAGAAGGTCGTTATATACAAGTTTCACTGTATAATTTAACAAAATAAATTTCTTAATGGTGTCTTGTGACAAGTGATTTTTTATGACGTTTGTCTTTCAAGACAGATTCCATTGTACTGACAATACAGTAGAACCTGTCTTGAGAGACTACTCTCATAAAAGACAACTTGTCTTCATGTCTTTTGAGAACACATTCTTAAAAGAACTTACATGTAGTTAAATAATCTTTTGAATGAATAAAATCTCTTTTGAGAGACCACTTGTCTTGAGAGACCACATTTCTGTGGTGGATGGGGTGGTCTCTCAAAAAACAGGTTCCACTGTAACATTAAAGATTTATAAATGGAAATCATTCTCTGTACTTTTTTTTATCAACATTACCTCTGCATTCCTAGTAATTCCTCCATGGAGTAAGATCGTTCTGAACCTCTAGCAGTAAATACATCCAGAGTTCCCATTGACCATGATATTGTTATTTCCGCTATCTCGTGGCAATTGGTCTGAACAATGTCAAGATTCTGGTGAACATCTACACATACTAGAGCCATAGCTTGCTCAATAAAGTCAGCTGACTCCTTCATCTTCCATGTGAACTGCTGAAGTCCTTGTTCAAAGAGCTGGAAATGAACGATGTGAAACAATTACATTTCAAATCATGTTGCATATTTCAGTATGTTTCATGCAGATAAAAATAATAATACAATTGAGGTAATTTGGTGCAAATCAGTTTCATCAATTAGCTCATGCCTGAAGTAATATTTGTTTTCTTGTTGAAAAAATAAATGTGCGAGGAAAGTGTAATATCAAGGTACATGTACATGTATGTATGTGTATTTGAATGCCTTCCTGTTTTTATGTGTAATTGGGTATGCATACGTAAGTGCACATATATGTGTATGTGTATAATACCGATACCTACATCAGCATTATCTTAAGACAGTATTGTTTTACAATAACAGGCCAAAGGTCAAAGGTCAATGTTTTAATTATATGAGTTTGTCATCATTGAAAAAAGTAATTTGTCACATCCAATATCTATGTTCTCTCCCTTGCAATTTAAACGGCAATTCTTTGTACAGAATTACGGCGTATGTCCGAATGTCCATGTTGGTACACAAGTACGACACATCATGTCTAGATGTGCATGTTGTTACAAAACTTTAACACATCTGATCTGAAGAAAGAAGAACAAAACACAATAAAAGTATTTGCAAATAGAACCTTTGGAGCGAAAAAAAAAAAACAACATTTAACTCACAATGTCAATTTTGGCCAGTTTTCTGTCAAACAAGGGTCTCTCAAATTCTGTAATAGATCTCATGATGGTGTTGTACTTGGAGACGATAGTTTCAAGACGGGTGGCAGTGGTTCGGAGTTCCATTGCATTCGTATTTCTCAGGAGTTCCTTTGCAGAAGGCGGCAAATGAATCGTAAATGGTTCCATACAAAGATAATGTATCTCACGCAACAAGAGCAAGAGCTGCGGGTCAAGGTTCACGTGAACGACCTGGGGTCGGATGTCCACATCTTCATCATATTCCTCAGCAATCTGAAAAAATATTGATGAAAATATGACAAAATCATTTCCCATCTGTTGGCAATGACACTTCATAATCATTATAAACAAAAAAATAGTGTTCATCTCATAACTGCCAATGGCTGTTCCAGGAATTGTACGTACAAGAATGGGTTGGCACATTCTTTATGGAAATTTAAATTCCAATCAAAAAAATGAGAAAAGAAAAGTCAGAGAACATAAGAAATAAGCCAATATAAGCATTGAGCTGCTTTCAGTTGACATTCATTGGCTTATGAATGTCAAATGGACAAAGCAAATACATCATGAAGTGCAAATGCAGGTCAATGCTTAATAACCCCTGCTATGAGTATGTTATCATATGAAGACTTGATCTTAAAACAAATCCTGAAATATATTTATTTATATGTCCATGTATATTTTTGTTTTCAACTGCACTCTCTCACAGGCAATGCCTAAGTCATATATTAGTATTAATTTTGACATATCAAAGGGACTGAATCCTGTATAGTAGTTTATTTTCACAGGGAGAAAATTTTGCATTTCTCTGAAAGGAATTAAATTTTGTGCAAGACCGTTTCCAAAAACAAAAGTTTAAAAGGAGTCGAAGTTAAGCTTATAAACATTTTGTGATTCTTGTATATGCTGTCTGGTTATATATGAATACATTTTGATTGAAAATAATTTATAATTTTGATTGTTAACGTATTGTCTTTCTGATACTTCATAAGTGTAAAGTATTATATTCACAGATATTTTCTTTGACCGCAAATATAGCGAAATTAAATCCCCCCTGAATAAAATCAACCATACAGCAGCTTACCAGCAATGGCTGCTTTAGTCTCATTGTCAGTTCTGATGTGATGTTATTTTGCCATTCATGTGTTAATTTCATCTCAAATTCCTCCAAGACTTTGATGCTTTCATTGTAATGATCTCTCATCTGCCAGCCATCATCCCCCTCCAGTGAATGTGGACTGACCCGCTTCAGTTTCTCCATGGGACGCTGAAAAGTAAAGGAATAAAAAAGTTTTCAACAATTTGTCTCAAATATATTTCCTGACATGAAATCTACAAAATGTTACAGAATAACCATGTGTCTGGTTTATATTTACATGTACGTGATTTTATTTTAAGGTGCATTAGCTGTACATGTTTTCTCCCTAAATTTATTATTATTATTTTTTTTAATACTTAGATTGGTGTACAATAGCAAATAAAAGCTATACACATGTATATCCTATACTCCTATATATTCTGAGAAAATGAGGTCAGATCCAGTGTCATGTACATATGCAAATAGTAAGGTCGAATTAATCATTTGCAAACAAATAATTGCCAAATTGGGTTTCTCAAGCAATTTTCACAAAATATATTATAGGAATTTAAGAATTTTCAAATGATCAAATTTGAGTAAATCAAACAGAATTTGGAGGTTCTGTATCTATCCATGCTTCATAATACATTAAAAGATATAATGATGATAATTTGCTTAAAATTTACTACAATTTTCCCCTAGAAAGACCAATTTAATTTCAACCCAAACAGTATTGACCACGTAATCCATTTACCCCTAAAGACACATTTGGACTAGTCTAAGTCATTAATTTACAGAAGAGTCCATTTTTTAAAGAGCTGATGAGTTAACAGCAGTCCTAGTATTCACCAGGGTGGTTAAAATTGGAAAAAAAAACTGCTGATAAAATCCACCTAACTCTGCTGACCCTGGACAAAAAACTTAAGCTAAGTGGTTTAGATCTACATGTATAAACCTACATCTAGCAAGAGATTTAATTAGTCTGTTACACAGGTTCTACTGTATGTAACTGTATGTATACTGCATATAGAAAACTACAATTACAACACACAGACTGATGGTACACTGGCGTGGTATGATACGAAATGATTTAACATGTGACATGACTAATCTATGCCATCTGCCTCACATCAGCTGTTCTTAAAAATTCTAACAACACACCAATGGGTATTTAGAGTTCTGACTTACTCGGATTCTTTCTATCAATGCCCAAACCCACATCAGCTTACTGACTATAGGTGGCATGTTGGCGTGTGTCGGGGGGCTTATGTTTCTTTCGTTAAACATGCTGCGAACAGTCAAAAGTTCCTCGGTAAAGGCTCTCACCAACTGTTGATCTTTGTCCTTCAAATGTACCTAAAATCACACAAGAACAGACAGCATGACAGAAAGGTATTTAGGTAAGTATATATATATAGGTTATTGTCAATATAAAAAAGTACAATGAAATGTACAACAAATTACAAACATCGTCAATTTCAGGTAATGACATACTTTTTACCTTGCTAGGACCCTAAATCTGATGCTGTTTATGATGAATTTCAATTTCACCCAGCTTTAACCATGTCTTAACTATGTAACCTGACATGAATTACAACAGAATCCACCAAGAAACTATACCTTCACATTCACTTAAGCTACAAAACATATATTTCCCTATCACAGTTTGTTTCATATGTTTTAATTATTTTCAAATTAAATGCTAGTTTCTAAAAGTATACACAAATTAGAGTACATGTAATTGTACACGTAGTTGTAAACAGAGAAGTCAATGTGAAGTACACCTGTTAGAAAGACAGGTGAGGCAATATGTACATCATCACATGGGCACACCTGTGTAATCATGTTTCCAAAATTCATAGAAAAATGTAATTCTTAAGAAAAAAATCATATCAACATGAAATTCTCAAAAAATCATATCAACATGGAATTCTCAAAATATAGATAGATCCAAAATTTGCTTCTACTGTGACATAGAACAAACAAGCCAACTCATTAGTATACATGTATTTTTTTATGAACTTTGTATAAAGTATGTAAATAAAAATGAATAATATGGTTAAACAAAATAACTGTGAAATATCTATCTGTATAGTGTTGCTTCCCTCATGTTCCTATACTAGCAGAAGACAAATTCTTGCCAGGTCCATGGTTTAGTGACAAATTTGCAAAATCCCTGCATGTAGGTCATTTGAAGAAAAAAAAAATGTTCAACATGCCTGTGTGAAATTTTAGTAAGACACCAATCAGAAAAACCAAAATTTGCTGTCTGTCAAACCATGGCCCTGGCGAGAACTGGTACTTGGCGAAAATCGGTCTCTGGCCAGGTAAAACGTCTGAATGTCAACACATTCTGTATGCAATGAACATGATATATATAACTGGTGTCAGTGTTACTAAGGCTAACGTACCATCAACCGAATCCCTCTATACTTCTGGTAGCAGTGAAATATAAAAGTTTATTGTATGACTGATGAACAACATGTTAAAATGCAGAATTATTCATGTCATTTAAATACATTGTGCAAGCGCTGCAACTACTATTGCGAGTGAAATACAAATGTACCTGATAAATTCTACAAATTGGGCAATATAAAATTTACATGTTTTAAAACTGTATCATGAAAATAAAATACCTGGATCATTGAATTGAAATATTAATTTTTCTTTTCCATTTAAAGTCATGCAATTGCAAATTTTATCATTTTTCCATAAATTTGTGTTAAGGAATTTTTTTAAAAGATAATATAGATTTACTAGTACACGGTACAGTCAACTCTTGTTATAACAGCACTTCATATAACGGCATTTTTGGTTAACGGCAGAAATTTCATGGGAACGAATTTACATCCATGTTAATTTGTTTGATATAACAGCATATTTGGTTTCCAGCACCTGCAGTGATTTTTGGGAACAAACATGCATTTTACCTGTAAAAATGACTTGTTATAACGGCAAAGCATCAAAAATGAAAAAATGTTGCCATAATTTATAAAACAGTTTTATTTGTTGTTGTCATTTTTTTCATTCATGTAATCATACTGAATTGAGATTTAATATTTAATAGGGCTTTAACAACAAAGGATGTTCATGCAATCTTATATTGGTGTCAAGCCTGGGAATTTGATATAACAGCATATTTGATATAATGGCAATTTCACTGGATCCCAACTTGGCCGTTATAACAACAGTTGACTGTACAAGTTAACTGATTTTGCTCAAACAAGACCTAATGATTTATTCACAAAAAACATCAATTTCAAACAATGCACTATGGCTAATATGTCAATCAAACATTATGGCTTTATATCTCTAGTTGAAATCTGATTACACACAGTGAAAATACATCTATTTCAAAATCAAAACAGTGCAAAAATTCCAAAAAAATTATTTTAACATGCTTTCTGTTGTGAAAAAATGAGAACATGACTGTATAATGTATTATACATTTAAACCCTTCGACCCCTGTAGTCACATTTAGACTCACCCAATTAAACATGTTAAATAGACTAAAAGTCTAATATTGTCAAAATTCAGGGATGAACAAGTATTGAATATAAAATCATTTTAAAAATTTAGATTACCGTATAAATTGTCTGCTCCAGAATTCTGACCATGGACTTAACCATTCTTTGAAATGGAAGAGTCCAAATGCGGCTACAGGGGTCTATGCATTTATATGACTCCTACAAAATCCCCCATATAGTGCTATACTTTGCATATGTGTTTCATTGGTTCAAAATGTGGCTAATATACCTGATAAACTTTTAGATCCTTAAGCTTGAAGCCACATTTAGACTAACCCATTGAAATAGATGGTAAGGTCCATCTCAGAAATCAGGGATGTACAAGTCAAAATCTAAATCTGACCATAATGTTACTAAATCAAATACATGTTTATCCCTACAGTGTGATAGTAGACCCTACTTTTCATTAAGCTGGGTGAGTCTATATGTAAATTTAGGGGTTGAATTCAATTAATCTCAAATGAGAAACACATGCTAGATATTCAGAGCATGCCACTTGTATATCAAATAAATCTCAGAAAAAAAACACATGAATAAAGAGAACCATTAACAAATGCATTTGTTTTCAATTGAACACCTCAAAACTAAACACACTGTCACTATCTGTCACTACTGCAATTATCTATACTAAACACACTACATCTATTTCTTTAAAATCGATCTCAATTTTGGACACATCACATGTCTCTTGATAAAAAAACTACAATAAATGATCATATTACATGTATATTTATACACCCTACCAACATTCAACCATCTATTACTTATCAAACATCTGAACTCTGGACATAATACCTGTCTCTCAACGATTCTCTACTAAACATGTTAAATGACTTCACTGCATTTACTCTCTCACACTCTCTCTCACTCTCACTCTCTCTCTCTCTCTCTCTCTCTCTCTCTCTCTCTCTCTCTCTCTCTCTCTCTCTCTCTCTCTCTCTCTCTCTCTCTCTCTCTCTCTCTCTCTCTCTCTCTCTCTCTCTCTCTCTCTCTCTCTCTCTCTCTCTCTCTCTCTCTTCTCTCTCTCTACATACATTGTCTCTCAGTGCTTTTTCTCTCTTTCTTTGGAACATCATGGCGCTGGAATTTATCACACATTTTGGCAATAGGAATTTTTTGGAATATGTAGCAAAATTTACATTTTCTTTTATTTTTCTATTTTTTCAAATATTATTTTCCTACTTGCTCTTTTTTCAGTAGAAGAAACTTCCCATCAGCATAAAAATGCAATAATGATGTTTGCTTGTCCTGACTGTAGACATGATTTGCAAACATTCTAAATATCGGCTATTTCATAAAACCACATTCTTGTTCAAATCAATTCACAAGCTATCTATAAACTAGAGCAATTTTTGTAATGATGAAATGAATACTTCTTTAAGTTAATAGAAATATGTATGTAGCTATATATTATATATGTAGCTTCCTCATTATCACACACAATCACCCTCAGTCGTTTATGATTCCATTGTTTTCATTTTCAGTAGAAAAAACCTAATGTCATGTTTGTACATGTTGCAAACATTGTTTTCACCACATTCTTTTCGAATTACTGTAAGCTTCTCTTTTAGCTCATTCACTACCCTAAAGAACTCCATTTGAACAAAAACCTAAATCTGTTTGCTCTGAAGGTTTTCAGAAATCACATTTAACTCATTTTACAGAAGTTTTGGACTGGGTCCCATTTGTCCATTGTTTTTCAGGGGTTGATGAGTTAACATTTAACTCCTCAATCTGTATGGTCACATTTAGACTCCCCCAAATCAATAAATAGCATGGTCTACTATCATCAGAAGTAAACAAGATCATATTGGATGTAAAATTATTATAAAAGTTTGATTCTAAATCATACACCCCTGAATTCTGACAGTGGTCGTCACCATTCTTTGAACTGGGCAGGTCCAAATGTGACTTCAGGGATTGATGAGTTAATCTAATATTCTAAGTGGATATTTAGAGTTGTACAGAAAAAAAGCTACAGGTGTGTATAAAAATCAACTAACAAACTGTGCAACAAACATAATACAACCATTGACCAAGAGTATACATTTCTGCAGTGATGTACCAGGTGGACATTGTCCAGCACTCACAGGCCTTATGTGAAATTATACATACTAGTATATAAGACTGACCACTCATTAGAAATGAATTGTGTAGTGGACAACATTTACCATAGGAAAATAAAATTCATTTCATGCAATTACTTATGAATCAATGTCTTTGTCATTTTCATCTGTTCTCTACATGTACTTGCAAATGGATCTACAGCAAACAGCTATGATTAATTAATTTCATTGTAAACTGTATAGAAATCCCAGATCAAAATGTAAAACCCTGTCTTTGATAAACAACTGACATTTGTAATGAAATTAAAATATGAATACAAAATTGAAATGAAATATACACTGAAATACAGTTCCACATCATTTGATGTTAATCATGCAATGAAAGATTTTCGTTTCACAGACTTGTACATTGGAACCTCACATAAAGACTGGCACATTTATAACCATAAATAACCAGTCTCTTATAATTTCTTTGATATATATATATATATATAAAGGATATGTTTTTCCCCTCACATAAGAGAACATCTCCCTAATCAGATCACTTTAAGACTGTCAGTTAGTTGGACTTAACTGTGAGTTTCCACTGTAAGTGGATATCAAACCCTTTCCTTTATTTCAAAATCCTTTTACTTCTCAAAGGAAAAAAAGGAACATTCCATGTGTCATTTGTATAGGAAATTTTTTTTCTAGATTTTCCTAAATTGTGACTGTTCCTTTTCTTTACTTTCCTTGTTGTATATATGTAAAATATAAATTGTTTGATATTTTCTACCTTTGATATAGGTATCATTTTTCATATGTAACTGTGCTAAAAAATTATTATTTTCTATATTTGTCCACTATCCTTAAAAAAGGAATGACAGAATAAGTGAGAAAGACAGACAAGAAGACATAAAGGGGAGGAGAGAGAATGAAAGATAGAAAAAAATAAGAGTGACATATTTCTGGACCAAGGAAGTGCTTTCATTAATTTTTTATGTGACCAAACATCAAATGCCAAACTGTGTACTTTTGTCATAAATGTTAGAACTGTAAAACAAAATTAAGGAAAAACGTATTTCGTAAACTCGGCATCTGACAGGGTATTCCGAAATGTATAAAAGGTTTCTATTTTAGCTGATAACCAGGGTAGATAACTCACCTGTACAAGTTCTCGTCCACTTACACCTTCGAATACTTCTAAAAGTCTCAACTGGGAGTCCACTGTTGGACACTGATTGTACGATAATTTCAGTATTTCCGCAAGCTTTCTTTCCAATGACTAGAATATAGAAGGAGAACAAGAATGCACATGAGCTTTAAATCAAAGGAAATTTTTATAGCAAAATAATTTGTTTACAAGAATGATTATTAAGTATGTTCATTCTTTATCGAAAAAATTTGAATTGTATTGACTATAAAATTATGCAATCGGTTTCAGTATTGTGTATGCCATTTTTTTTTTTTTTTTTTTTTTTTTGGAGTAAATATCTATGTGGGCATCCATGTTTAACGCATTCAATGCTCACAAATGTGAGGGGAGTATGTGAGATGGCCTGGCATTTGCCAAGTCAGGAAATGTGGGTTTTGTCTTCAGATATTTTTGTTTCCTCTCACAAGTATCCTTACACCAACATCAGAGCCCATAAGAGACATTTATTTAAGATGGTGTAACTTGTTTGTTGATAATTGTAAACTAACAAAGTTTAAATATTTTTAAACATATTGATAGGTTAGCATGGTTAGTGTTCTCATAAAATAAATGATTAGTTATATTTATCACCTTATCAGTTTGTTTATCTATGTTACCTTGACAGTGGTCCTGAATCTGAAGAAAGCTCTCTCAAAGTTTTGTGTTCCATCTATTCCGAGAACATTTTCAACAACGGCAAAAAATTCCTTCATTGCTTGTGTGTACTTGACATGAATTTCCTTCACAAGGGCATCGAGACTCATACTGCCAGCACCTCCTATCTCTGCTGCGTCTGACAACAGTCGGAAATGTCGGGTTGTTTCCACTAACTCCAACACATCATTGCACCTGTATTTTAGATGTAAGAACAGAAAATGAAATGTGTGTGTACAGCACCATGGTAACCAATGTACCGGTAGTTATTTCTATTATTAAAAAAAAATGTAACCAATGATATTACAGAAAAAGTCATAAAACTACTATATACTTGTCAGTTATTATTCCATTTACCCCTAAAGACACATATGGACTTGTCTAATTCATTGATTTACAGAAGAGTCCATTGTTTTTCAGAGGTTGATGAGTTAATCATCACTATGACAACAGATGACACAATATAGTGAACTTATCTTAAGAGACCCTATCAGCTTCCATAAACATATAATCTATCTAGACAGACGATCTCTCAAATGAAGATTAATTCAAAAAATCATTTGATCAGAACAATTTTGTATGTGGCCATTTAAAGCAGGTGGTCATACATGACAATGGGCTCTCAAGACAAGTTCCGTTGTATTTCTTCAGTGAAAAGCATAAAAAGCATTAAGTAGAACTATAAGAATAATTATTCAATCTACGGGACTAGAAATCAATGAAAAAAAATGTTATTTTTGTTTATCTTATTTGGAAAAGCTGAAAATTGTTCATAAGCCACTGAAGTAAATTTTTTAAAGACAAAATTTGGTTTAAATATTGAAATTCTATACTATTCAAATTGAGATTATAATCTTAAACTAATATATTTTTCTGTACCTTTCCATGAAACTGTTTAGAAGATCAAAGCAAGGAGCATTACGAGGTGGCCACGGACTGTCTGTCCATAATTCATCATCATTCAACGAGCTGCTACTGGAATGACCATCGCTGTGTCTTAAACCATACCGAGGGGTGTAAGCATGTGGTCCATACATCTTAGTAAGAAACAATGTACCCTGGGGTCTAGACGCTCTGAAATTGATTTATAAATTGTCAGCATTAGGAGCAATCATCAAACACATACCATAACACCTTTACACACTAACACACCAATACACACTAACACACCAATACACATTAACACACCAATACACATTAACACACCAGTACACACTAACACACCAATGCACACTGACCAATACACACTAACATACCAATGCACACTGACACATACACACTAACACATAAACACATTAACAAATACACACTAACACATTAATACATACACACATTAACACACATTAACACACATATTAACACATACACACTAACATTTACACTCTACACACACAGTAAGGTAAGCACACTAAGATATACACACTAACACACATACCAGTACACACTAACAACATACACAGTTACACTAACATGAGCACACTAACACACATTCACACTAAAATAAACATACATTATCACATACACTTACACATACACACTTACTCACACAGACTATCATACACACACACACACACACACACTGACACAAACACACTATCACACACTAACACATACACATAAAGCACAGATACACTAAAGCATGCACACTAACAAAAATTCCTACAACTCAGAAAAGTCATCTTCTTAATGATATAACTAATATCAAAAGTGTGTACTGTACCAATGTAACTGAGTCGTTTTTAAGTACTGTTGACAATTTTGCAACCTCATTTTTTCAGGAAGAAATCAAACAAAACTTACATGAATCACAAAAATATACAACTTACAATCTTTCAGCATTTTCAGCAATGTTCTGAGCATTTTTGTCATCAGCCTTGTCTTTGAAGTCTAGATACGTCCCTCGGAATGCCGCACAAACTCTGAGAGCCTCCTTTAACTTAGTGTACGACTGAAATGTCCGATATGAAATGTTTCTGTATAAAACTGCATGAAAATTATGGATATGGACAAACTAACAATAATGAAAAATCATTGGCTGATCAATCAGTCTGTCAGTATTTGAAATTTTAGCAAATTCTGCATAGATTCTGGTATTTAAATACAAAATTGAATACCTAAACTTTGAAATCTACTAGCCCAGCTCAGTTTTTACTCACCATGGGCTACTGGGCCCCTGTTAATTTCCATCGCTGTGAATTATCAGAAATGAAATGTCAATTGATAAGTTATATGTGTACATACCTCCAGTGGTTCTCTTAAAATGTCCTCACCAACAAGTGCGATAGCTCGGTGGACAACTTCATTTGAGAGCAATCGCAGAAGATTGTGGAACTTGTCCATCTGGTGATAATACCTATAAATAAAATTCCTCAAATTAAAAACAAAATCATTGTAATTTAATTTTTAAAATGATTTCTCCATGTTGAATCTGATTCACATCAAGAATCTTAATTAAATTCAACTTTGTTCTTTTGGTAACTGATATACATATATATATATATATATATATATATATATATATATATATATATATACGGCTTACTACAATTATACTAGATTGGGGGATTAAAGTTTATTTACACCTAAAGATACATTTGGACAGTGATTGATTTACAGAAGAATCCATTGTTTGTCAGGGGTTGATGAGTTAATATTTGTGTTAATTTTAACTTGTTATAACCATATCTTTACAGAGCCTCAACTACTGCATTCATATAAAATCTCGAATAATAGTTAACATTGATTGTAAAATCATTTTTTTTTTTTTTTGATATCCTCTAAAAAATCTGAAATTATGTCTGATTTGCACACTGAAACTAGAATTGAAAAATCTGAAATTAAAAATCTTTATTTGAAAAATATGTTAAAAATATGTAAATAAATAATAAATAATAATAATAAAGTAATAAATATGTTAAGGCATCAAAAGTAATTCTTTAATGCACTAATATGCTTAATGATGTATAGTCTCTATGTAGAAACATGTTTACTTACACCGAGTTCTGCCAAACCAAAAACAGCACTTGCATCAGTGGTTTGAAAAGTTTGAGCATTTGTTTTGGGTCCAATGTGTTGTTTAATTCCGCAAACAACCACTGCATTGTGTTCAGAAATCGGAGTGTTCTGTTAGTCTCGGCCACAGCCTATATAGAATCAGAGGTATCATGATTACGTTTGTATTTCAGTGTTAAACATGTTTATATTTGATCAATATAGATTATTATATGACCAATTCCATAGCACATCCCATATCAACATGAGACTCCAATATCAGCCAGAGACCAGGCAGACCCATGGGCTGATATGTGGGCAAATTTTGATTTGGGATGTATATAATTTGAAAATGGTCATATTCTCAACTTTTAATCATGGACTCTAGAGATTTTGATAAATAGTGTTCTAATTCCAACACTGTTTGAAATGTACTAGCTAAAGATTCTGGAAACAACTGTTTTCTCTGAGTGTTTGTGTTTTTCATTTCATCAACAATCTTGTCTGTGTCATCATTTCAAATACTTCAACTACCATTTTATTTCTCTTTCTTTATGAGAAAGTCCAGTCCATTACCTTAATCCTGTTCTGGGTAGAAACTTCAATAGTTATCGATACCAGGCATCATTTTAGAGTGTAATTTCTTAAACAACTTGAACAGATTCTTAAATGTGACGTCCCATATCTTTCTCGAACAATTTTCAAAACTCGATCAACTGGATTTTCAGGACAATTTGTCCTCCCGAGTTCAGATAACTGATATTTGACTGTATATTAACGTTTATAGTTAGCAGTTCTGAATTAATCATAACATAATGGCACAGTGATATATCTGCAATGTAATTCTACAAAATCACATTCTCATATTTCTTCACACAGCACCCCAAATTTGTAAATTACAGAGTCTTTTACGAATCAAATTACAGACTTCATGCTGAAGAGCTAAACTCACCTTGTTGACTTCCTTCCTAACATGGTTAAATGAGCTAGCATACTGACTCTGGGCCTGCTCTAAATTCTGTAAGATATCTTTAGCTACTGGTGATTCTAGCTGTTGTAAAATAGAATGTAATCTTCCTAACTGTCTCTCCCACATTTTGATCTCATCCAATGGACCTGGTTCTGGTCCGAAGTGGTTAAAGAGGTCAGCAATCGGATCATGTTTTAAAACTCCCTAAAATAAAAAAAAAAAAAACAATAAGAAACTTAGGACTGCAAGTAAAGCCATTCCAAGTTTTTTATGTTTAGAGTCCACTCTAAAATCAAACACCTATCTTTCTATCAGGGGAAAAAACGCAAAAGAACAGAAAAAACACAAGAATTTTTTAGGAGAACAAATGCAATCTAATGCACTTATAAGTAATTTCCCAATGTGTTAACAAAAGAAAAACAAAATCAAAATTATCAAAACAAAAAACAAATATTTGACTCATTCTTAATAAATAACCTATGAAATAAAAGTTTTCACATTATTGAAAATAAATGTTCATTTTAGGGCTATGATCCATTTTTCCCCATAGACGTTTGTGTATTTATCTGTTTTATGATCTCAAAACAAATCCATTCATGGATGCTAAACAGAGAAAAAACCTGAAATGGCCTGAATTTTACCATGTCATTCTTAAATGCTAAATTTTTCCATGATGCAAAAATAAAATAAAAGACAAGTTAACAACCTGAAATACATTTAAAAAGGCCACATCCAAATTCATTTTTAAGCAGTTTAACCCATATTTATTTTTTCTGATTAACATTCCAAAATTATGATAAAATAAATAAATACAATTTTTCCATCAACTGATCCACTCTATGACAAATACAATTTTCAGGTTTGTTAAAAGAAAGAAAACTGTATCGGAAATTCTAATTCATTTTTTAATAGATAATGAATAAAATATAGAATACTTTTGATAACTAATAAATAAAAAAAAATTCATGTACATTGAATAATTAGGAATGTTGTTGTATATTCTATAGAAATGAACAGTAATATTTCCAGATACATAATATTTTCATATCAAAATGTCAACATTAACAAACCAATTTAATAAATTTTACCTGGCACCATTCGTAATGCATAAAATTACCATGAAATGTCAAAGTATATACATGTATGTGTTCCTCTTTTTTTATTTAAATATGTAAAAAGTATCTTGAGAATTAGAACATTAAGTATCATATTTTCTATATACTGAAAAAGTAGCAAAACATCTAACCTAACATGGATACTGATGACAGAAATGGATTCCCTTACCTTAATCTGTTTGATCCAGCCCAACACCGTTGTTTCTAAAACATGTAATACAGCACCTCTTCTATTTGGTGTAGCAGCTGCCTCTGCCAATACTTCTATGGAAGGCAGACTTAGTATGATTGTACCCTGTCAATCATTAAATGTACATGGTTGAATCAATTTCATATGACAAGAGAAAGGTAGAGAAATAAAAGTAGGCAGTTCAAATGACCAGAGAACACCATCTGTTACACTAGATTTTCATTATACTAAACACCTAAAAGTTCTTTATTAATACTTCTAGTTAATAATGTAAACAGCTTTCCCCATTAACATATTGCTTAAATTTGTATAGAAAGGAATTTTTCTTGAAGTCTTTATTTTTTTTTTTTTCCTCAACTTTTGAAGGTTAGATTCTTTTCATACCAAGGAACTGCACAACAAATCTTAACATTTAAAAATACAATCACTCCTTACCAAGTTGGTTAAATAGACATCAAGGATAGAATCAGAAGTTTTCAACTCATTCACCCCTAAAGACACATGTGGACTGGTCTAAGTCATTGATTTACAGAAGAGTCCATTGTTTTTCAGGGGTTGATGAGTTAACATAGAATTCAAATTTTGATTTACCTGGTAAGTCTACAATTATTTCATGATTGTGGTCCAGGGACCAGGAAAACAAACCAGGAAATAGTCAAGCTTACCTCCACATGTCCTTGTGAGACTTCTACAACTGACATTAATCTGTGTAGAACATCCATCACTTTGTCTCCACCTGCAGCAATCTTCCCTTGATTTGTACACATCAAAGGGAGGTAAACCTCTCTAACCAGCAATTCTAAATGCTCTAGTGGTACATTAGTACAGTCAATGTAGAAAACTTCATTTGCTAAGTAAAAGAAAGTGACAAGGAATTATGGTTAAATTGAAAATGAAAAAAGTAAGAAAGTGATTACAATTATATTACATGATCAATTATTTCTGACAAAATATAAATATAGTGGAACCTATCTTGAAAGACCACTCTTATCAAAGACCACCTGTCTTTAGAGACCACGTTTTGAAAACCACTTGGATAGATAATTATTTAAATAAAACCTCTTTTAAGCAACCACCTGTCTTGTAAGACAACATTTTAGTGGCAGATGATCTCTCAAGACAGGTTCCACAGTGAATTTAAAATTGTGCATATTTATACGTAAAAACATGTTTTACAATTCTTTATTATTAGGACTTTAAACGAAGCTGACAGCCAACAAATTCTGTCGACTTTTTTTCATGAAAAGCAATGTATGCTGTCAGCTTCTTTTTCTTCTATTCTGGAAAAAAATACTATTTCTAACTACACACAAAATTTGACTGGAAGTTTTTTGCTGGCTACACAGGGTTTTCCCTAGGATGTTAATTTAGTGAGTCCCAGGAACCCACAAGAACAAAATTCCTGAGTCCTTAGTTAAATTTGTGAGTACCCAAGTCAATGAAATTAAAGAAAATACATGAAAACAAAGGCACACATTTTCCGTCTCAGGTTGAAAAAAAAATTACTGAGTTTTTGTGCGTCCTTAGGGATGCACTAATATTCATATTTGCATCCTGGAAAGATTTTATGTGTCAGAGATGCAGAAATCATGCATAAGGGAAAACCCCAGCTACATTACATAACTTGTCTCCTACTCCAAAAATGGACAGATTCTCCACATAGAGACACGGAATTATGTCAGTTATTCCAAAAACTATGGAAAGAGCTGATTACTGATGCATCCTCTGAAACAAATACAATTTGTTCTCCATCAGACTTCTTTTAATAACATAATCCGTCAATATGAAAACCAGATGACTAACCTATGTTTTCTTTTGTCAGTTTGGTTCCAGCATTGCACTTGAGGAAAAAAATTGACTTGTAGTTCAGGTCATATGGTGGCATCAATGTGGCAATGATCTGTTTGGGTGGACGGTGGTAAACAAACAACTTTCTGACATCTTCATTGTTGATGAACTCGTAGAATGCGAGTCTGAAAAATAATTGTTGTGACAACAGTATGAATGAAGTCGAAATGAAATTCATTTAAGAAAATAAGTTGATTTTACAACAAAATTTTACTGACATACTGATTCATGTAAAAAAATAAAAATTAAGAGAAAATCTGCAAATGTCAAAATAAAATTTGTCATATAATCAATAGTAAGTAAAAAATAATGTAGATGCCAGGCCTTTCAATAGAGCTGACAGTTGACTGACAAATAAATCAATTAATTTATTTTTACTAATTTATCTAAATTAATTTAACTTCATTGGCAAGCTCTAGTTCTCTTTGTTTAAATGGCATTCTATGCCACAGTCATCAGTTTTTCAGTTATAATTATGGTGGTTGCCAGTTTTTAATCGTGGAAAAAACCAATGTATAAAAAAAAGACCATCAGCTTTATGCAAGAAAACTTGAAAATTATCTTACGAAATCAGCTCAGGTTCCAGACGGGCTGGATACCTTGGTGACTAGAGTTGAGAAAACTCATAATTTAAAGCTTGATGTTCTAGCCACTTGACCATGGAGGACAAATTCTAGTTCTCCCATAAATTCTACATAAATTGCATTGTTTTACTGATAAGATTTGAATTGACAAAATGCAATCAATTACAATGATATACCTGTTTTCATCATTCAGAAACATGTTTTTGAGATCCTCATTTCTGGGTCTCAGTGAGGAACTTATCCTCATCTCTAACCATTTCAGTCTTTCATCCATTTTGACTGTTTATACTTTTTCTCCCTGGAACAATAGGAAATAAAAATATCAGATGTGAGTTGGTAAACAGATACACATCTTTAACTATGCTAACAACAAAATATTTTTTATTTCTAGGTAAATGTTATTCCTTATACAAAACAGTTAAACATTAAAATTAGCTCATCTAGTAACAAACTATAGTGACCTGCATTGTATATTTTGTTTTGTACACATGCTCACTACGTAAATTTTCCAAAACAAAAGTTATACAATAAAAAAAACAATTTAAAGCTATGATTTTTAAAACTTTATAAAAAATCTCCATATGTTTAATTTACGACAGATGCATGAGCTAAATTGAAGAAAATGACTCCCAGATATGACCTGTCAAATCAGCCTTGTTTCAGACATCCCTTATGAAAGAACAGGGAAATAAAATCAAATAGTAAAATATCTTCTTCAAAGCCACTGTAACTTAAAAACCCTGCTTGATAAAATAAGATATATCTTTGATTCTATAGCTCTTTTTCCGTGTAGATTTGAAATTTGGTTTTGAAATAATGATAAATTAAATGAAACCTTTCATGAAATTTTGTGGAAAGAGCAGGGTTTGCAAAATAAGATGTTTATCTGGTAAATATGATTTAGGCTTATAGAGTTAATTTTCTGATTTGGATGCATCGAGAAATCTCGAAAATATTAATCAGGGATAATGCCTAAACGTTGTATTAAGGGTCAAGGGGGTAACTAGCCCCAGTCCCGAGTTAATTTTACTCTCAATACTGATCTACTAACGCCGTGTTAGACAACAAACGACATATTGTCATTAGCTATAATGGGTCTAGCTGCATTTTCGAAACTTAATTATTATGTAGTTTTATTTGCATACTGATTCAGTTAGTGAGTTTCGCATTGGAGTATGACTAATTGTTGTTAATGTCTCAGAGTTCTTTGACAATGTCGATTTACATCGATCTCGCCATTCCCGGACTCCAAGGCAACCACTTGCAGTAGAACAAGTGCAGTATCTTGTTTTCATAACAAAACTAAAATAAATATAAAGAGTGACAGCGAATAATACCAACATACCTACTGATTGTGTGAAAATATTTCAAAACAAGTGGTCTTTGGCGCACATCTTATGGTCGGCACTTGTTTCTAACGAGAGCGTTCATGGTGTCCGCCATATTTGTTTGCCTGTGTTGCTTTGGAATCTGATTTACATAATAAAAATATGTATGTCATGCCGAGCCCGACTGATCCAATCGTGATACCGGGATCGGATCACTTTGAACATTGCATTATCAATCATCTTAATCAACCAAACACGTATATTGATAGGAAAATCATGGGATGTATGGAATATTAAAGAGTTTTGGTGTTTGAGTCCCAAATAAAGGCGATTTAAACGAAAATCAATGTATCACTTTTTTGTATAATGTTGTATACTTGTATATTATTTCGGGTTTATAAAAATTAAAGTAACGACTTAATTCCAGTTTGATCTATATATTATATGGATAGCTGTTGATGTTACAGTATCGAGGGTTTAGATAATAAATTTCAATTTAGGCTTTATTTCACATGATCAAATTTTAATTGTATCTGGGTATATCGCGGGAACACAAGACGACCTATAGTCTGCACCAGGGGATAATATCTTAAATTGACATCTGGTTCCAGTAGCTCGCCATATTAATTATCACCAAGCTGAATTCGGACATTTTTATTTTTATTATTCTGGACTTTGCAAAACAAAATTATGTTTCTATTTTCACATGTAGGTTTACCTTTTAATTTACCCTGTAACACACGGATTATAATAATCAATTTACTGATTCAATTGTTTATGTTTTCCCACCACATGTGCTTAGACTTTGTGACACCTGGACAATAATTTTAATACGGGAAATGGACTAACTTCACATGTTAATCCCCTTTTTACATAATTATTTTCATCACTGTCAAAGCAGTTATGTACTAATTTAACGTCTCAATTATATTAATGTACATCTGTCTAGGATTTAATTTATTTGCTATTGTTTGGTGATTGACTCAACACCTTTCAAACTTATACGAGAGCTATTATTTACAAACTATTGTTCCAAATTCTCATAAATACTTTTGTAAAATTTCAATTCCTAAGTTCGGACATCAGACACACTACTGATAACACCGACTCGTTACTTTGTTTTTGGAGACCACGTATACTACTGGTCATATATCCAACTTGCCTTCTATTTTAATCCAGGACTTATTACTTTTTATTCAATATTTTGGACTTATTATTTATTACTGATCATTTTTGGACTATTTGCATTTTATTGTTACATTTTGTGATTTAATACTGTTCCATCGTTGCGGCTTGACAATAAATACGGATTAACTTAATCAGTGTTCTTCCTGGAGTTGTATTTTGGTGGACCACAGGGAATACGGCACTCTATCTACTTACGGCCCACACCGCCACGTTACTTTACGGCCCACAGCGCCACACACACCGACTCTTACTCTTCTTCTCGCCAACATTCCCTCACCCCGTTCGTTAACAACGCAACAGCGGATACGGCTCCAGCAACAACAACAACAACACAACATTGTCACATACGAACACGTCCAATACCGACACGAAACCCCATTGTGACATTAATACCAATGCCTTTATCTCTCCGATTTCAAAGATCTATAAGAGATCTAAAAGCCTTTCACTCTTTTGGTGTTGTTATGCTTGCCATTCATCAAATTAAAGTTATTTATCATTTAACTTTAGTTTGCCAGACGGTCCTTGAAATGAAGGTGGAGCTCGTAGATGTCAATGGTTTGTAAAGGTTACTTTTGTGAAAAAGAGGGGAATTGATATTTGGACTTCAGATACTGATTTTTGGACTTAAACTTATGGATTTACTGCTTTTTGTACCTTACATTGTTTAAATTTTACTTCGTTTATTTAGCTAAGCGGAACTGTTATATTTTACATTGTGTTTAAATTAATAATAATTCGGACATTGAAACAAAATAAACTGTTAACTTTTATTTGGATTTCGTTTTTCAATATACTACTCATAATATTTTTTGGACTCTGGGTTATACAAAGCATTATAAATCTATATATTACAATAACCCTGGTAAATTAATAAATGAAAAAAAAAGATGTCAGTATAAAAAGGATTTATTTGACATTAAAAGTTTTTAAAATTTTTAAACTATATATGACAATATACATTATGTATTACTAGATTTAACACAAGTGATTTTTTATAGTTATCCCTGTACAACCTGTACTTCTGTCATCTATTTTTTTTTTTCAACTTTTCAACTGATTCCCGTAGACTCATTGTGGAATATACGACCGCAATCACACCTCGTCAGCGGAATCGGTTCTTGGCCCTGAATCTCTTTTCACTTGGACCCAAGTGAATGCAGAATCTTTTAGTTCCATCTCTATCGTGGATTTCTCAGGGATTGTATTGGTCCCCCCCGTGAATTCCAAAGCCTATCTGAATTTGATGGTGTTGTCAGCTGGCTTCCGGATAGTTTACCCTATCCAAATATTTTGTTGTTCATACCCAGCAAGGTCCCGACCAGAGTCATCTTAGACCGAATCAAAAATGCGCTAGACAAGAGGCAGAGATCCGAACGCAGAAAGGTTTCCGAAGGGACAGATCATATCGCCGACCTGCGGATCATTAATGAACAGTCCATCGGATGGAAGTGTCTCCTTTATACAATCTAATCAAAGTGTTGCGTAGACATATAAAAACATCAGCGATGGCAAAGATCGGTTTTAAATTGTCCTTTATCATTCTGTTCTATGAGGAATTTGGGAAGGCCTTTTACAACATTGAATGACAGAACAATGATTTGGAGACTGATTCAACACTTTGGTATACCTCCAATATGTATAAGCCTCACTCAACAGCTATGACGACTCTACTTGCCGAATCATTCACAGCGGGAAGCTAACAGACTCATTTGTGCATGGGACAATACCATGTTTCGTCAAAACTCTTCTGATGAACATCGAGTTGCTTATGCAAAACGGTAACCACAGACAACAACACAGCCATTCAGTGGACCTCTAATTCACCAAAGAAATTTGATGACGTTGATTTTGTCCGACGGACAATATCATATATAGAACAAACTGCCAAGACTTTCTGAAAAAGCAGGAAAATCAATACAAAGAAGACGGGGGTGCTAGGAATAAACAAAACAGGCAAGATATTCTACTACAACTTCAGGGCGAAGGGATAAATTTTAAAGAAACAGAGTTTCACCTACCTAGGATGCGTAGCCTCCATGGCTGGCTGTGTTAAAAGTCACACCAACAATGCAGGGATAGCGTTCAACAAAGGCGACCTATCTGGACATTCAGTGCATTTACTATCTACACCATGATCCGGATCCTCAACACCGACGATCACTGAGTCCTTTTGTGTGGATCGAAAACATTGCGAGAGACCACCATCATCACCTAACATCTCCAGACCTTCGTAAACCAATGCCTGTGCAACATCCTCAACATAAGGTGGCCTGGGAAATTACCGGTGAGGACCTGTGAGGAGAACCAATCAGAACCCCATCAGTCAAGATGTCATGAAGCGTTTAAATGGGGTTAATGATCCTCAACTGTTGCCACACTGAGAAAGCTTGGGGTAGCCTTTCTTCCACTTTGTTGGAACCTGTTGCTGTTCCGAAATCCATTGCAAGAGGGACTGAAGCATCTGCTGCTGTTGTCAGGTCTGACTTGATTGCCCCAGGAAGGAAGCCAACTGAGTCTACCACCATGACATTTTTATTGACCTTGATTGCTTTGAGAATTTCCGTCCTTGTTGGTGGGTCAGCATTCACCTGAACCTGGTCGATAGCTGAGGTATATCTTGAACCAATGACGATGGTAGTCGGTTGAAAGACTCCTCAAAGCGCTCCACAAAGTGCAATTTCTGTTCCGCGTCACTGGTGATAATGTTACCAATCTTGTCTTTGACTTAATTACTTAAGTTGAAGTTCTTTCCCGATAATGTCGGTGTGCTCTCATAGAGACACTTCATGTTGTTCTGTCTGGCTTCCATCATGTTGTTTCTGAAGCGTGTTATGTTGGCTCTTGCCCTTCTCTTCACTTATCAATTTGTTTCCCAGTATCATTCTCTTTCTCTTGGAGGTCTTGATACAGGTTGATCTGTTGTTTCAGCTCCTTTAAATTCTCTTCTCTGCCTTCATCCAGGTTTCCGATGTCATTCATTCCTTTTGCACCATCTCCCTATTCCCAAGGACTTCCATGCAGGTATCTTTCCCGACATCTTGCAAATCGGTACAATGACTCTCAATACCCTCCCCCTAAGTCAACAAGAACCTCAAACATGTTTCTTATTTTGTAGTTGTATTCTTCTATGTTCCTCCCGTCCTTCAAAAATTGTACGTCTAGCTTGTGACCTGGTTAATTTCCTTAAATTATTTCAACTTGATCTTCACAGTAGCTACGAGTAACTGGTGGTCTGATGCTGCATTCGCTCCACGCACCACTGTGGTGTCAATTTTTTTTTCAGGAATTCTCCTCCACTTACGAGCGATAGTGATGTGGTAATTAGGTTTTCTATCCTGGTGATGTCCTTTTTGTCTTTTAAAATGGATATTCCTATATGAGAACATCGTCCCACTGATATCAAAACCAAATAGACAGCTAATGAACATAATGGAAGTAACAACGCTTAAAAACAAAACCATTACGAATTCATTTATCACTACATAATTGTAGAACGGTGTTCAGCAACACGAAATCTTACTGGAATCTAACTTCAGGAAGATTTGAAATACAGAGTTAAAAAAAAAACAACCCATTTTTATATGGAATCCAGATAGGATCACGCAGTTCACTATTACAGCATCCCTCCATTAACCCTTTCACCCCTGAATATCGGAGTGGTATGTTTTTTCTATTGCTTAAGACCAGTCTATTAGGTCTTTAGGATTGAAAGGGTTATATGTGCGATGGCGATGAAGTGGCAGTCGATGGTGTGATAATACAGAGGCGATAATGTCATAGTAAAATGACAACAATGCGATGGCACTATCGCATCATCGCCATCGCTGAACAGCGATCGCCATCGTACTATCGTAATAGAGCAGATATAGATATGAAAAGAAAACAGTTGTTTTGTTTTTGTTTTTTTTTATTTATTTATTTACCAAAAAAGAGGCCCATTCTCATGTAAGGTGGCTAGTCCATGGAAAAAAACAAAAAGAAATAGTAGATATAGATATGAAAAGAAAACATTTGTTTTTGTTGTTGTTTTTTATTTACCAAAAAAGAGGCCCATTCTCATGTAAGGTGGCTAGTCCATGGGAAAAAAAACAAAAAGAAATATACACAGGCGAAAAAAAATCTTACATTCCTATATATATTGTGAAAATTACTTGAAAAACCCAGTTTGGCAATTGATTAATTTGACCTTACTACATGAATTTGCATATGCATACCACACTGAACCTGACCTTATTTTCCGGCAATGTATATATATTAGGAATACAATGTGTAAGAATTTGTATTCCTGTGTATAACTCTTATTTGTTAATGTACATCAATCTGTTCTAAGTAGCAAAAAACGATTTGTTAAAAAACTGAAAAGAAAGAAAGAAAGAAAGAAAACAGCTAATGCCCCTACAAGCAAAATGCCAAACCTGGTCTACAATTTCCGGACAAGAACTCAAGGCAAAATGAGACAATCAGACAACCGGAAAAATCTGATCAAACCTTCTTTTGAGAAGCCTAATCAATGTGATTTATTAGCGGATTGCTAGGCGTATTTTTGCGTCTGGACGCAGAAAAATGCGTCTATATCGACGGACTTATAATTTTTTTTTTTTTTTTTAGAAAGATGCGTAAAACCTGACCCCTAACGAAATATTGCCTCACACATAGAGTTATATGCAATGACCAGGGAGGGTTCAAACGGGCGTGCAGCGAGAGTGTGCCCCTAAAGTTGATAAAATAGGTGTAAAACCTTTATTTTTTGTATAGAAAGTCCGAAAATTAATAATAATAAAAAAAAAACCCAAAATGTTTGCGTCTCGCTCCGCTCGCCGAAAATATTCTTAATTTACACCCTTCCAAATTTAAATCTTCAGTCTGTCTCGGGTGAGGTATTTTTAAATTGCATGACAGTTGCGCGGTAGTTTGAAAAAGTATTATTTTATGTCCGACCAGCCTCAACATCCCATTTCAAATTTTTGTACGGCCAACATCATGTTGTATCATGGTGATGTCTAGGCCGAACTTTCTCTCCCGATCTAAAGCGATTTTTGTTTTTTTTTTTTCTCCCTAAAATCAGGCTGATTTTACCAAAAAAATCGTGTGAAATCGGGGCAGAAAGTTCGGCCTAGGTGATGTCCCTTTCTACAAATTTTTTTCACCGATAAAACGGGTGGTGGGTAAAACTTGTAGCGGAAAAAGCTATAACGAAAGCTGTCGGATATCCGGATTTTTGCACGCCCCATTACGTTTCCAAGTCTCTTTTTATGTGAGCCATCTCCCGCTCGCGCTTTTATGTGATTCATCAACAGGCAAGTGACAGAGTATCCCAGGACTTTTAATGCATTTCTCTCATTTTATGTCCTCTATATTTGTGCATGATTTATATTTAAAAGACAAGTATTTTCTGTCTCAGATTTATATTTTTATTTATGTGTATAAAGAAATTATGCTCTGAACATAGCATTCATATTGAGTCAGTAGTTCGACTTTGTGATTGGACTGTCCAGTAGTCAGTACACGGTGGCACTGTTGTTGACTGTTCACGACCAGGCCTATATCAAACCAAGTTTCAAAGCAGTTTATAAGCTTCGAAAATTAAGTGTTTGAAGGTCATTTAATTATCATTTTAACATGTGTAGAAGTTGATTTCGCATGTCGGGCAACCTTGAGGTGTATACATTACATATAGGCTATATAGTAGAAAAGTCAAACACTCGTTTTTCATCCATTTCAAAATCAGATAGGGGTGGGTATCAGAATTCAAGTAATTTTGGCATTAAGTTATATCAGCACCAAGTATTTTTACCCTTGATTAAGTAACTAACCTATTTGACATCAGGTATTTTCAGAACTTGAACAGTAATATTGGCAGCTGATATTCACATTGCTTAAGATAAGTAAAAAGTAAAGTAAATCAAGTTTTAATGTGTTTTTTTTATAAGTGCCAAAAATGCTTGCTTACAAGTGCTGATATTACACAACATGAGTATCCATGGCTCAGTGGTTAGAACTGAGCATCATGCTTTAAACCATTAAGTCTTTCACTTCTGGTCACTAGGGTTCAAGTCCTGCTGTAACCTACATGTAGGCTGATTTTGTGAGAAAATTTAACAGTTTACTAGCGGAAGACTTGTGGTATCTTTGCAGGAACTTGGTAACTGGGTCATTTCCTCCATTAGTTAAAAACTGTCTGCCACCATATAACTGAAAATTGTTGAGTAAGGTTTCAAAAGACCATTCAAACTATATGTGTAACACAACAAAAGTTCGATGATCAGTTCAATCATTTATTGTATTACAGTTTATTGGTCATAAGTTTGGCACAATGTGATGTATTCAACATGGGGTATAAACGGTATACGAAATATGAAGTACGAAGTACAATATAGATGGTGGTCTGAAAATATATTATATAAACATAATGAGGACCGAGTATTCAAGATATGCAAAACATAAATAATGTGAACCGAGTATCAAAAATATTCAACCATAATGTGACAAAATTGATTATACCATTGTAATGAAGTATTGCAAAACCATAAAATCACGATTGGCACAAAAATGACAAAAACGTTTGATGTACATGTACCCTAAGTAAGGAGCATCATGACATACAATTTCTGTCACACATTCTCGGAATAATTGTCTCGTCTAATGGAATCTACAAGGAAATATTTACTACAATGGGATTTGCTTTTTTGTTTTTTTGAAAACATACACACTTGATAATATTTAAAAGTTACGACCTGAACTGCACACCATACATGACTTGAATATTTACAAAATACTATATACACTTTTTATCACAGACTCTTTGTAGTTTGAAAGTATACATTTATGATTGTATTATTGAAGATATTCAATTAACATTTTATTGTATATGTAGAATAATCAGAATATATGAGAATCACAGTAATTTGATTGAATGCTATCAAAATTATCAAAAAGACATACTACTTACAGATGCTTTCGTTCATCAACCTCCTTTATAAGAATTTGCAGAGATTGCAGGAGAATCATATAAATTTGGCAGATGAAAAGCCTTGAACAAAAAAATCACTGTCTCTTCTGAGATGGAGACTATTGCGATTGTTTGATCTAACTTTATAAGCCAATAGAATTGTAGATATGAATTAAACTAATTAACTACCAATTTCATTTGATAATATTATTTGATATGTAAAATAAATAATTGACCTGTATTTATCAACTTCAGTTTCAATTTAGGAAAATTTAATCATTTAGTGTTGAATTTCACTCATCGGACATAGTCTTATATACATCAAACCACTAATCAGAATGAACAGTCCAGGTGGCTCAATGGTCAAGACAACTGACCACCAACGCAAAGTGCGCGAGTTCGCTACCCGATGTTGGTTGTTGGGAACATTTTAAACAAATATTTTATTTCAGCATACTGCAATATCTTGCATAAATTTCAATATCTTACACATGTATCAAACATGAGATTTTTTCTCAAAGCACCCGTTGGAAGTTCAAACAAGTGTTTAAAGTTCAATCTAAACATTTGTTGTTGATGTGATATTAACCCAAAGGGTAAGAACAGCAACATCGCAATATAGATAGAATGAATTCTCGTTCAAGTTAAATAATTTCAGAACTAACTATTAGAACTTTCACTGGTTTTAGATGTAATGGGGACTGAATATGTTGGACCAGATCGCTGTTGCCGAGTTGGCGGAGCATCTGCAAGGATTTTAGGAGGCCTGAACTCGACCCACTTTCCCTTTTTCAAGTCTTGTTACAACTGGCACTTGACTAAAGAACTTACATGTAAAGTGTGGTTGGGTCTAATGCAAGATTTGATTAACGTGGGATACAATTAACTTTCAAAGCTTTTAGCGTAACCTGTAATTGAGTGTAAATGAGTTACGACAATTTCTATTATTTCGTAGCCATCTAGTTTCTGTATAACCTGTTACATGCACACAAATATGGTCAATTCATAGGCAGCAATATTTCATGCAAGTACACGATTGTGTAATATGTGTGTAATAACCAGACATCACATTTTCATTTATACATAATAATAATTGTACTTGTCTATTTTCTATTAGATTGAGGGCCGCTGTAACCTAAGCTTAATTTTGTGAGAAAGTTTGCCAGTTTACCTGCGGAAGGCCAGTTGTCTCTTCCCTGGTACATTGTCCAGTAAAAACCGGTCACCAATATATAACTGAAAAATTGTTGAGAGTGTCGTATAACATTAAACAAAATTCAGAATTCTGTTACCGGTAAATCATATGTATATATATATATATTTTTTGTAGTTTCAAGAAGATGCCACCTAAAAGAAGAAAAAAGGATGGTAGCATAAAGCCTTCTAAACTGGTTCTACAGTGTGAGTGGGGGTCATGTTTGGAGGTTTTTGATTTAATTGAAAAGTTCACTCTCCATGTTGGCCAGCATTTACAGGAATATCACGGTGAACAAGGTTTACACACAGGTACTGCTTTTGTTGAGTCAAAGATTTTCAACTTAAAGCAGGGTTCAACATTAAGGTTTATCCAGTTGTCCAGGAGAAGTCAATTTTGCGTTTGGACAAGTAGATGTTACTTCTCACTTGTCCGAAAGGACAAGTGAAATTGTTGAAGACAAAAATTCATTCAATAAAGATTATACCAAAATAATATCTTTGAATGTTACACTTGATTTTTCGGACAAGTCATTTCTTCAATCTGACAATTAGATGTCAATACTACTTGTCCTGGAGAACAAGTGGAAATTTTCATTAATGATGACCCCTGCTTAAAGTACCCCTGCCTTCTGAAATAGGAAAAGTTAAATGCACAAAGATTTATAGAATTTCAGCAAATTTGGAAAATTCTCTCAATTTTTTCGTGAGGGGAAACGGTCAGTGGATGGCAGTAAGTTTCACTTGAAAAATCCCTGTTGAATTTTTCTTTTTATCTAATGAACTGGAGACCTTCCTGACCTAGTGCTTTACACCGTGAAGTCTTTCCCCTCTAGTCAGCCTGGGTTCCCACTGAAACCTTAGCTGATTTCGTGAGAAAGTTTTCCTGGAGTGTTTGCAGAAGGCCGGTTGTCTTTACCCGGTTACAATGTAACCGGGTTCTCTCCACCACTACCATATGGCTGAAAAATTGTTGAGTGTGGCGTAAAACATTGGTCATTAAAAATTTAAATTCTAATAAACTACTGGGTCAATGCATTCTGTTGTTTTTTTTTTTGACTGTATAATTTCCCGGCAAGGTTTTTCACTTTTTAGTCTCTAGTTATTTTCTATGTGAATTACATACTGCAGTACGTGAATGGGCATGCTGTTAATGCAGTGGTAATTTGCTGGTTTACCATTTTATGCCCCTCCCCCCAACCCCACCACCAGGGTTGAAGATTGGCTTCCTAATGCAACATTTTGATTTCCATCAAATTTCAGTTTCTTTCTTTAAAGTTTAACCAAGTTCGTTATCTTAAAATGTATAAATTTATCTTACATGAGTTTCATTATGACCAGAAAGTTCAGCAGAATTTGCCAGGGATACAGAACTTTAAAATTTTCAGGAAAGATGTATCTTTTGGGGGGCATTGATTTTCTCACATCTTGAATCATTGTGTTTTATGCATTATCATTTCACAAATTGACCATTTAATCTATATACACAATTATTTTCTTCAGTGATGGAGTATCATTGTTTATGGAGAAACTGTGAGATGAAGATAACAGGGATACTGACAGACTTCATCAGACATGTTTATTTCCACGCCTTCCACACCAGAATTAAATACCTCGGCACCATTCTGATTGAGGAACAAAAGCTTAAAGGTTGTCAGCTGGACACACAAAGCCGTAACCTGATACCGGAGCTTCCAGAAAGGCTACAGTGTGGTTGGCAGCACTGTGAGGTATTTTATCAATCAGGGGGTCAGTCATGTTTTGATGAGGCCTTTCATTCTCCTAGTGGTCACTCAAAATAGCTGTCATGGCCTTAGTCTTTTGACCAGTGGCCCACTGAATTAAATGTTTATATATTTTGGTCAACTACTTGTAGTTGTCTGATAACAGAGCATCTTGCCTCACATACAGGAGGTTTTGGGTTCAAATGCAGGTCAGGTCTAAGATTTAAACATGCAGGTAGTGGCTGTTTTCTTCAGTGCAGGTTTGAGCCCTGCTTGAAGAATGTTTGCCAATTTACTTGTGGAAGGCTGGTGGTGTATCCTCTGGTACATTGTAACCAGGTTCTCGGCTCCACCATCATAAACTGGCCACCTCCGTATAACGAAAAAAATGTTGAGTGTGGCGTAGAACGCTGTTCACAATTCAAAAGAAAATGAGACCCTAATGGTCACTCAAAATAGCTGTTACGGCCTTCGTATTTAGACATTGTTTACATATTTTTCCCAATTTGACACAAATTCACATTAAATATCACAATTTTGTCACCATAAACATTTTCCCAAAATTGGCAGAAATAGCCTGAACAAAGAGATGACATTTTGTATGGTGATACTATTTAGGTTCCATAAGTATTAACAATGTGTGCATTTTGTTTTGTAGACTATTCTGGACATACCTGAAGTGTTCTACAGACACGTTGACAGTCACTCCGACCTATTTCCTGAAGGAAATAATGTTCCCAATGGTTGTGCTTGTGCATGGGATGGTAAGTTTTATATTGACTGTCCATTTATATGTGATAAATGTGTCTGGTTCCCTTACAATTTTAAGAAATATCATGAATTTTATACCGTCCTATAACCAATAGTACATCACTCACAACAAAATGATTTCTACAGAAACCTTTCTCACATAGTTTATCTACAAGTCTTGAGGCCTTTGAGTTGAATTTGTCATGCATTTTGAAAAGCCTTAAGCAATGATTTAAGGCCATGGTGAAGCCCGTAAAATTGAACAAAAAATCTTGAAAAACCCTTAGAATTGAAGAAGAATCTTTGATAAAAACCCTTGTAATTTAGTTTTGTTTTTTATTTACCTGATATAAATATACATAACCAAAACAAATGTTATTCAAAGACTTAAATCAAGCAATTATATCATAATGTTGTTGAAGTGATTCAAACAGCGCTGACTGGAAAAGCATTTAGAGCAGAATTAAGATTAACATTGTATGGTAAATGAATTAAAATCTACAAGAAATATATGATTTTTTAAAATTTGATATCTGTTTGTAAGCAGCAGTTGAATTTTATTACTAACGTCTGTCTAGAAAATCCCTTGATATTTACTGTGAAAATTTAGTTTAAATCCTGGATTCACTTTCCATTTCTTCATTCAGTAGATGGGGTGCCTTCATGGCCAATTAGTTTGAAGCATTTCTCTTTAAGTCGTGAAGTCTTTCACCTCTAGTCAGCAGGAGTTCCAGTCCCCCCCTTCCCCTGGAAACTAAGCTGATTTTGGGAGAATGTTTGCTGGTTTACCTGAGGAAGGCCTGTGGTTTCTTCCTGGGTACATCGTAACCAGATTATGTTTTCCAACATTGAAATCTCACCACCACCATATACATTGTAACGGAAAAATTGTTAAGTGTCCGTAACTCGATCCAAACAAACAAACTAAAGTGAACCTGTGTAAACATGTGATTAGAGCATTACGCATGATCTCCTTCTCTAGTCAGCAAGACTTTGAGCAGATTCTGATTGATTTTGTTCTCATTTTTAGCTCACCTGGCCCAAAGGGCCAAGTGAGCTATTGCCATAGCCAAAGCTCTGTTGTCCTTCAACGTCCATCTGTTAACTTTTGCATTTAAACATCTTCTCAAGAACCAGTGGGCAAATTTTAACCAAACTTGGCATATAGCATCCCCATGTGAAGTCGCATAAAGTTTGCGAATGAAAAAGAGATAGGACCAATAGGGGCCCTAAAAGGACCAAAACTTGGTACATCTTTAAAAATCTTCTTCTCATGAACCAATGATCAGATGAGTTTCAAATTTTGTATGTGTGATTTTTAAGTCAATATCTACAAAGTTTGCGAACGAAAATGAAACCTGTCCATAAACGAGCCACTAGGGGGCGCTTCAGTAACACGGTATATTTGTATTACAAATTGTTTAATAACTCAAAACTGAGATATATGAGAAAGTTGTTAGGAAGTATCTGAGGATCATTTTGACAAAATTTCAAGGTCATGGGGTTAAAGGTGAAGGTCACAGGCACCTAAGTAAATGCAAAATGTTTTGTTTTTTTTTTGTAAAATTTTCTAAATTTTTCTCTACTCCAGAACCATTGGACCAATTTGAACCAAACTTGACAGGAAGTATAACCATGTAAAGTCACATAAAGTTTGCAGATGAAAAGGGGCTACAGGGCTCTAAGTGGCGAGTAATTTGGTCTCATGTGCGACAAAAAATCGTAAATGGCGACTAAAAATTAAACAAACTCGCCATTTTGGTGACTGTAAATGAGGTGCCTAAGTGCAATGTTATGGTACTTGGAATCCGTATTTTGTATTCTGGTCGGTCCCGAACTGTTTTTAACCAATCTGAGTCATATAATGCTTCGTTTCTGCTGATTGATGCATGTTAAGACATCGTGATTTAGGCCCATGTAAGCGCTTATTTAACCTAAAAGTAGGGTACACTAAAACCTGGTAAAACAATGACTTACCCATTAGGCATGGTATTGAGATTTACTTGTTTGTTTCATAGACATGCCTCTAAAACAATTTTCGTACGTGTAAACATTCAAATATTTGCATCAGTATAAGTTAGCTTCATAGTATTAACAATTTATTTCATGATTAGTGCCATTAAGTCGCAATTCCATTCCGGTATTTACAGCTTTTTTCCCTGGATTTTCGCGTGACCATATAAAATGACACCAAAGAGAAAGCAAAACTTGCTAACTGATTTCGGGTTTTCAGGCACAGCGGCTAGTAATACCAGATATGTAACAGGCAGTGACCCAATAGATTAAAAATCTTTAAGCAGAATTTCTTAGGACGAAGTGGTTGAAAGAGTTGTTTTCATGACTCTTCACTGAATGTAAGCGAATCCTTTCATAGGCCTACTCATACATAGTATCATAGACGTTGATGTCCGTGACCATTTCTGAAAGTCGTAGTCAGATAAGTATTTGGACAATAAATCAGTCTTAATCTTGAAATAAAGACATTGACACATGAGGCTGTTTCTTACTTTCTGTTTTTCATTTAATCTTAACTATGGAGTATGGTAACTAAGTGGACTGAAAGTTGAATGTTTATTTATTTTCATGAAAATCAAGCAGAATTCCGTGTAGGCCTACTTCATTCCTTCTTTAATTTGTTCAATGTAGGCCTAAGTACCATCAACAAAATTAAGGTAATCACTGCATAAAAAAACTCTTGCTTTGCAAGAATAAATATTCAGAGAAATTTCAAAGATTATTGGATCAAAATAAATATATTTAAAAAAAAAATCAAATAAACATGAATTTTAAAAGAATTTTATTTGACATAAAAGGAAATGGGACGAAGATGGCATTAGTTGACTTATTTATGACAACGTAGCCTAAGGTAGGCAATAGGCCTAGCTACATGTATGATAAAACAAAATACTGATCATGGCAACCAAAAAATTTCAAATGGCGAGTAAAATTCTGAGGAGGTGGCCATTTGATGACTAGAAGTCAAGGTGTACTTAGAGCCCTGGGCTAGGACCAAACATGGCTGCCATGGCTAAATATTGAGCGAATGAGTCAACAGATATGTTTGATTTAATACATGTATCTCCAAAATTATTAAAGCTAGAGAAAAAACCATTACCTTAAAATGAGTGGCTTGCAAAAATTTACAAATATTTCATTTTGGTGGAAATTGTCGGGTCGACCCTTACTTGAGTTATTTCCACTTTTTTGTGAATTTTTCATATTTTTGGATGTTTTTTGACATTATCTTGAAAAGTATGTTCAGCATGCAAAGATCTACAAAAAAGTTAAAGGGCAGAAATTGTCAGATTGACCCTTATGGGAGTTATTTCTCCTTTAAGTGGATTTCTCATGTTTTTGACAGTTTTGTCCTGTTGTCTTGAAAAGTATAATAGATAGAGAGAAAGAGAAAGAAGCAAAAATGTTCAGTATGCAAAGATCTACGAAAAAGTAATTGGCAAGACAAGTCTACCCTTATGCAAATTAATTCTCCATTTCAATGAATTTTTCAAGCTTTTGGTTGCTTTTCAGTTTTTTGTCAGTAAAATACATTTCACTCAAGTGATTATTAAGGTCCCCGATTAGCCTACTGTTTTTCATATTTATTAGCCATTTTATCTTTTACACGTTTTTTATGTTTTCTGCAATGTTGACTAATTTTGCCAGGTGAGCGACTTAAGGCCCCTTGAGCCTCTTGTTTATTTTATATCATTTCGGGAATAGCTGTCACCAGATTTTTCTCAACTTTCTCTCTTTAAACCAGTTAAATTAATGCGGCATTAAAAATATAGATATCAGACTTGAGTCATTATGAAATACAAGTTAGTGATTGCAAAATTGCTATTTCTTGTAATATGTATTTTTGTAGCACATTATTAGAATATATGTGTAAGTTTGTGTACCCTTGCAATATTTTCTTTATGCATATAGTGGAACCTGTCTTTAGAGACCACCCCATCTTTCTCTGAACTGTGGTCTCTCAAAAGAGGTTTTATTTGAAGGATAATTTAACAACCGTATTCGACCAAATAAGCTCCCATGTCCCTATAAGTGCCCCTTCCCCGTATAGTTCAGATTTACTTATCTTTTTTTACACTGGATCTAGTACCTTTTCTAGCTTGTTTGCGATGAGATGTGGACCAAAAAAAAATAGTAACATTTTATATCTGGCCCCCAGCAACAGAAGAATGTTGATAGATGTCCTTTTTCTTATTTTTGTAGCGCCCTGGGCGTTTAATGAGTTGAATACGGTATGTGGTTTTCAGAATGTGGTCTCAAAAGACAGGTGGTCTTTCATGAGAGTGGTCCTTCAAAACTGGTTTCACTGTATTTCACAGTTCTCTGACGTCCTTTTGTAGGTTGTGACTCGGTTATCAAAAACAGATACAAACTGCGTGAACACCTGCGGAGCCACACTCAAGAGAAAGTTGTTGCATGTCCTACTTGCGGGGGTCTATTTTCAAGTCGGACCAAATTTGTTGACCACATCAAAAGGCAAGAAGAGACCAATGGTAAGTGAGCATTTACAATACAATTTATTTCATTGATATTTTGGAGTAACTGTGGGTTTGAAAGCTCTTTCTTTTGGAACAGCCTTTGGCCTCGGTCGATATTGTTTTTGTACTGCATAAAGTCTCATATCAAACCAAAAGTATTGCAATAATTGTATGATGTTTGTTTGATTGCTTTTGTTTGTTTTGATTTAGAAGTGTTCTGTTGAAGCTGTTTATTCAATCATTTCTATATTTTTAAGGGTCAATGTGAAATGACCTGAATGTAGACTCTGCAAGTGTATTTATTTCGAGAACAACTAAGTCAAATATTGGAAAAGTTGTTTATATATTGTTTGTTTTAATAACTGAAACAAGCAAGTTAAATGGATACAGATAAATTGCATTATTGATGTCAAGCACTATGAACAATCAGGGTTCGAAATTAGCAGTAGTCCGCCAGTCTGAAACTAGTAACTTTTGCAGCGGACTAGTCAAGGTTCTGCTTCAACTAGTCCGATTGGCAGTCACAGATCATA
This sequence comes from Atrina japonica, assembly GCA_030159075.1. Classification (NCBI taxonomy): domain Eukaryota; kingdom Metazoa; phylum Mollusca; class Bivalvia; order Pterioida; family Pinnidae; genus Atrina; species Atrina japonica. Next base: position 168,367 of record BROG01000160.1, read on the forward strand.
ACTCCTAGAGACCATTAAGCCTATTGTTCAATGTTTCAGAAAGACTGGGCCTTTGCGGGATTTCCACAAATTTAAGTATCCATTTCACAAATAAGAGAAATTTGGGGGTCTAAATTGGTGCTAAAAAAACCGTGTTGGCCTGTATCTAACTTTGAAATGTTTGATTCTGTGCCAAAGGCTAAGACTTGACTCGCATGTTGCCTTGCTTGTTTGTAGCTCCATGTTATTTAAATGCTTGAAACAATCATTTGTATTTACCTTGAATACAAAACAGTTTGATGATCCTGACTAGTACTTTTGATTACATCTCGAGAGATATCATACGGTTAGCATAATACTTTCGGAACTCTTTGAGAGTTATCATATGAATAGCATTGATGGTAATCATGCATGGAAAAGACTCATGATGGAATAACCCTCAGTCGAAAGTTTTAAAGCAGACGACATTCAATTTCAATTACTTCGTGCATATTTGTGTTTGAAGTTTTTAGGAAGCCTAATGTTAAAAATGAAATGGAGGATAAATATCACAGATTTCTTTAAACCTAAACAACAATGAACCATGAAGGATCTGAGCGATAAATTAGGTATTACAAATGCAAGTATAACTGCTGTTAAGAAATTTTAAGAAACTCAAACCACCATTCAATGTCGGAATTTAGCAGTTGATAGCGGCGCTACTGTGGAAACTGATTCAATTACAGAGGACAAAGGTACTGATTCATATGATTATTCCTTTTCTAATCAAAAATCATTTTTTGGTTTAAATTTTAAGTAATTTTAGAATTGTCCCACATTCAGGAAGTTGATTGGTCAATTGGCGCCCTTTCAGGAATGTCTAGCTGAAACACCGATTGTTGCTTCAATTATCAAATTGTTTCTCCATGAACATTCAACAATGAAAAACAGAGAATTCCATTCATTTAATTTTTTTTATTATTAACAACAACACAAATATAGGTTTATATATATATATATAATATATATATATATATATATAGTCCAAGACTAGCAATAACATTATCACATTAAAACAATGTTTGTCAAAATTATGCAAAATAAATAAGCTTATTACATTGTAATAGAATATGTGATGATTAAGATTTTCTTTGACATGCCATCATTACAGTATATATCCTAGGTGTATTGAACCAACACTAAAATATTTCTCGTTTACATCAGATTGCCTCATCTCTGCCAATTTTCATTGACATCAAAATTGATCAGTGTTGTCAGTGTCTTTGATAAGATATCATTCACTCAGCAAAACACCCACTGGTATCAAATATTTTGACACTTAATCATCAAAATGTCATAATTATGATGACACTGTCACAAAATCACGTCTCTGATACAGATATGGTCAATGTCGCCGTAACGAATGAAATAGATTATACACACTGAATCACCAGTACAAACTAAGCAACACCTAACACGTGATGCAGTCCATAATGCTAAACTATTGTACAGTGGAACCTCGCTATTAGGACCATCTAACTGACTGACTCAAAGTGGTCTGATTAGTGAGGTGGTCTCTTATGTGAGGTTCTGTACTGATTCAATGTTAATGAAGAGACTGGAAATTCATGGTGAGGTGGTCTCCTAAGTGAGTTGGTCTTTAGGTAAGGTTTCACTGTACATCAGTGATTTCTATAACAAGGCATAAGTCTTTGGTTTGGCCTGAATCATTGTGATTCTAGTTGACCTTTGTCCCTGAGCTCCCACCAGGGCACTGCCTGTACCCAATTGGGGCCTTAATGTGAAACCCGACCCCCTGTACTTTTAAAAGCATTCAGATTATTTTATAACTAGCAATGCCACTGTTATCAGTATACCAGTTTATACGGCCAGAATAAGGCATTTCACATTTTATCATCTGGCATCTTGTCATGACTGAGGGAATCTGAAAATGGGGACAATTTGAGGTAGATTTGAATGGTTTAAAGTATGTTGAGGTCCATGTTACGGTTTCTGGATTTTTACTTTGGAAATGTTCACCCATCTACCCCTGAAAATAATGGACTTTACTGAAAATCAGTGTTGCAGACCAGTCCAAATGCATCTTCAGGGGTGAATGAGTTAAGGTGAAATGAAATTTGGAATTTTATGACATTTTCTGAAATTTGAGAATTTTCAGTTGTAAAAATATACAAGATTTAATATTAGAATCTGGAAAGCATAGCGTACAATGTATAAGTATTATTTCCCTTTTATTTTATGTTGAATTTGCGGTATGAGTGTATTGAAGCTGTTGTATTTTTAGGCAGATACCTGCACACAAATTCTTTGAAAATTAAATTGGGACTTCTTTGAATTTTTTTTATTTATTTTTTTTTTTTTTTTTTGTGGGGGGGGGGGGGGGTGTTGGAATGTATGAATTGTGATCTAGAACTGAAACCAGTTCCGCTGCAAATTGATTGTGAAAACCCTGATGTTTGTTCTAAAGATGATTTTGTAGTTAATGTCCATGAAGTACGCAGACTGGATTTGAAGGGGCATTAGGTTTTCGAATTTTTCTACTATAAGTTTTACTACTTCTACTACTTGTACTTGATGTACAATAACAAGTAAGAGCTCTACACAGGTATAAAAATGTTATATTCCTATATATTTGTTGAAAATAAGGCCAGGTCCAGTGTGGTATTATAATATACAAATAGTTAGGTCGAGTTAATCAATTGCAGTTGAAAAAAGTGCCAAAGCTGGGTTTCTGAAGCAATTTTCACAAAATATATAGGAATTTAAGAATTTTTATGCCTGTTTGTGTATCTCCTTTAGTTATTGTATTTCAGTCTAAATAATAATAAAGGAAATAAATTAAAAAAAAAAACAACACCGCTTATTCCCCTTTAAGAATAATCCTGAGCCTTTATATGTCTCAGTTTTTGTCACCTCTCCTGAACACAACATAATTCAATATGCCTGTAAATTATGTACACTTATGATTGTATTTATTAATTGAAATAACTTAAACATGCATAAATAATTTAATTAGACATTATTTCAGTATGATATGCAGTTCTTTCTTTTCTATTGTAATGGAAGAAATTAGAATTATTGATCTGATTACCTCCCTTTCATTGTACTGCAATCAACACATTGTGACACCTAGCTTACATTTTGTTTATTTGTAATCTGTCACTGCGTCAATTTGACCTATATATATTTAACAGTTTCACTAGAAGTTTTATCATTTTTATCCCTGAATCAATATGACTTAGATGTAATATCACTGAATCAATGACTATGAGTAGACTTGAATGTTCTACCCAATCCCTGAATCAGTTTGATGTACTCTATCACTGAATCAATACGACTTCATGTATTGTTCTGACACTGAATCAGTATGACTTGATTGGTAAATGTTATATCAATATATGTTGGTATTTTGTTACTGAATCACTATGACTTGATTGTTGAATGGTGTCATATTTTCATTGTATGTTGTATTTCATTACTGAATCACTATGACTTGATTGTTGAATGGTGTCATATTTTCATTGTTGTATTTCATTACTGAATCAGTATGACTTGATTGTTGAATGGTATCAGTATATGTTGGTATTTTATTAGTACTGAATCAGTTATGACTTTAATGTTGACTGTTATATCAATATATATATTTGGTATTTTATTACTGAATTAGTATGACTTGAATGTTATGATATTATCAATATATATGTTGTACTTCATTACTGAATCAGTATGACTTCAGTGTTGTACTCAATCAGTATGCCATTAATGTTGTGCTCTGTCAGTGAAACAGTGTGGAATTCTGACACTGAGTCACTATGACTTGAATGTTGTGCTGAATCAATAACCAATATGACATTTATATAATGTCATGTTCTGTCAGTGAATCAGCACTAGTATGACTTGAATGTTGTACTCAATCAATTAATCAGTATGACTTGAATGTATTGTCCCAGAATCAGTATGACTTGAATGTATTGTCCCTGAATCAGTATGACTTGAATGTATTGTCCCTGATTCAGTATGACTTGAATGTATTGTCACTGAATCAGTATGACTTGAATGTTTTGTCACTGATTCAGTATGACTTGAATGTATTGTCCCAGAATCAGTGTGACTTGAATGTTGCATTGTAACTGAATCATTTTGACTTAAATGTTGTACTCAATCAATTAATCAGTTTGACTTGAATCTTGTACCGGTATTGTCCCTTTATCAAAATGACTCGAGCTTCTTATGTAACTTTGACTAATTGATCAATCTTTTAAGATTCATGATGGCTGTTCAGCTATTTCTAAAAATTCACATCTACAGTACTTAGTTCTTTGTTGTCGAAATTGACGCCATTCCATTTTCAGTACAAAATAAATAGGCAGAAGATAAGTTAAAACACATGTTGTCGTCCTATAACTTTTTACCCGCGTTTTAAACCTCTCTGTTCATACAGCATTTGTGGTTTGAAGTCGAACCAGTTTACAAGAACGTTCATGATAGGGTCGCTGGCCCAGGTGGGGAGGTGCAGGTAGATAAACGGCAGCGACTTGGCCAGGAAACCACTGTAGTAGCAAGTCTTTGGCGATGTTGACAATAAAGCATGTGATATGTTGTAAATGATGTCGGAAAACTCCGCAGACAAATAATTTTCGTGATCTGAAATGTCAGATGATGACTTAAATTACTCATTTGCATATAAACTTTTGAAAAGTAAGTGAAGCACTCGTATATTAACCTGAAAAATGTTCTTACGTTTCAATGATACTAAGATAAGGTATGATATGAATTTTGTCAGAATAAAATAATGAAAACAGTTAACTCATCATCCCTTAGACCAGTCCAAATGTGTCTTTAGGGGTGAATGAGTTATGAAGTCTTATTGAAGTATGTAAACATTAACAAATATTTACTACATTAACTTATCAACCTCTGAAAAACAATAAACTCCTCTGTAAATCAATGACTAAGACCAGTCCAAATGAGTCTATAGGGGTGAATGGGTTGAACAATTATTTGTTTTCTTCTATTGTTGTTTTAAATCCCGCCATTAACTTTTCATTTATATGATGTCGCCAGCTTTAGGTGAAGTGTCACAAATTTTGACCTGTGCTATTGGTAAAGGTAACTTACCTTTATGTTTAAATTGGATATAAAAACATTCTTTTCCATAATCATCTTTGACTGTTTGCGACGCTTGCTGCCACCATCTTTCACCAGTTGCTTGGCGATCATATGACATAATTCCTGTAGATATAGAATGTGATTCCTTAAATCACATACATTGAAGTCATATCCATAATCCAATGAGTTACAGGTTTAAGTTAGATTTTCTATTTCTTCTCTTTTTTTTAACAACTTTTAAAAATAATATTTTAGATATTATTTTGATATCATGGTTGTTCCTTTTTGTCCTAATCAAACTTCAGTGTTTTCACCTCTGGTTATCTTGGATTAAGGTATTGCTGGACCTAATGAAAAGGGGAAAGGGTGACTTACATGAACAGGTGCTTGTATCAAGTTGCCTGATCAATGCAATCAAACTGCAGTGTTTTTCACCCCTGGTTATCTTGGATTTAAGTATTGCTGGACCTAATGAAAAGGGGGAAAGGGTGACTCACATGAACAGGTGCTTGTTTTCTGATCAATGCAATATAAATTTGACATGAGGTTTACTTTATAACAAAATTTGGCTGTGACATGACCTACCGACACAAGTTAGAGGTATAAAAATTTCAGCTCTTAATCCTGACCTCCCCTACTGTGTAAAAAATAATGGGAAGACAAACTTAATAATGTAAAATAATTAGATGAGATCACATGCATGGACAAAAATTTACCCAAAACAACACAAACATGGGGAAAAATTACCTGTAAGATCACACATGTTGTATGTTTTACCTGTAATATTACTAACAACTTAGGTTTATAATTTACCTGTTTTGTATCCGCTTGGTATTATTGTTGACACTTTGACTCCCCACATCTTCAGTTCGTACCGCCAAACTTCTGTCATTGTTGCCAGTGCCGATTTAGATGCACAATACACACCCATAAGAGGCACGGGGGCTAAACCTAAGGTACAAGTGAAATATGTGTTATGTATTTATATGCAGAACCTGAAGTACAAGTGAAATATGTGTTATAAATTTATTTGTTGTCTTGGTAAATTCATTCTTTTCGAAAAACAAAATAAATTCATACTGTCCATAAACTTAAAAGTTTGGGGTATTTCAGACTCTATCCATAAACTTAAAGTATTTCAGACTCTGTCCATAAACTTAAAGTATTTCAGACTCTGTCCATAAACTTAAAAGTTTGGGGTATTTCAGTCTCTATCCATGAACTTAAAGCATTTCAGACTCTGTCCATAAACTTAAAAGTTTGGGGTATTTCAGACTCTGTCCATAAACTTAAAGTTTGGGGTATTTCAGACTCTATCCAAAAACTTAAAGTTTTGGGTATTTCAGACTCTGTCCATGAACTTAAAGTTTGGGGTATTTCAGACTCTGTCCATGAACTTAAAGTTTGGGGTATTTCAGACTCTATCCATGAAATTAAAGTTTGGGGTATTTCAGACTATCCATGAACTTAAAGTTTGGGGTATTTCAGACTCTATCCATGAACTTAAAGTTTGGGGTATTTCAGACTCTATCCATGAACTTAAAGTTTGGGGTATTTCAGACTGATGTTCCATGTCACTAGAACTCTCGCTGTATCAGTCAAAATCCATAGCACTGGTAAAAATATAGTGCACTTTACCTACTTGTGATGGTGAACTTGTAATGACCCCTATATAAGTGAGACATTCTTAGAGGGATGTAACATAACAATAGAACATTTTTAATTCTTAAAAATTTGTACTTTTGTGAAATGAGGAAAAAAAAGTAAGAAAAGAAGAATAATCCTAAAATTTTATCCAATGGCTGCAATTATTGGAGGTGGTCATGATCATGTGTATTATTCGGTCATCATATTAGCTTTTAAGAAGAAAATGTTGGAAAACAAAAGTAAGGCCATAGTGTAGATTGAAATAGAAATAAATAACTAACCTGCATTACTAGCTATGTTGATGAGTCTGCCTTTGCTTCTTCGTAACAGTGGAAGGAAATATTTACACACATTAACAGGTCCAAAGTAATTAACGTTCATTATTTTTTGTATGTCCGACTCTGTCATCATCTCAATATTTCCAATATAACAGATTCCAGCATTGTTAATAATTCCCCACAGCTCTGTATCTGAAAAGTAAAAGAAAAAGAATACAGTTGAACCTGTCTTGACAGACCAACCTTATAGTAGACCACCTGTCTTTTGGGAGCACATTCTGAAAACCACTTGGTTACATAATCCATTAAATAAAATCTCTATTAAGAAAGAGACCACCTGTCTTGAGAGACCACATTTCAGTGGCAAATGGGGTGGTCCCATAAGACAAGTTACAATATGCATATACAGTACTTCATTTAGTTATATGAAAAAAGAATTGCAAAAAAAAAAAAAAAAATAGAATTTACAAACCATACAAGTAGATTTGTAACCCCTTGAAAAACAATGAACTCTTCTATAAATCCATTACTTAGACCAGTCCAAATGTATCTTAAGGGATAAAAGGGTTACTGGTATGGTTGTCATTGATATTTACACAGAGGTAACCCAGAAAGTGATTTTAATCCAATTGTTGTTGTGAGTATTTACATGCACTTGCAATGCAAATAATTACTAGTGCCTGTACAGTGAATTAAAGCTTACATGAAACTTGACGTATGTTGTGGAATATAAATAGCAGATACATATACAGTGAAACTTGTATATAACAACCTCCTTAGGGACACAAGGAAGGTGGTCTTTATAGGGAGGTGGTCTTTATACAGAGGTTGATTTGTACACAAATGGTTACTAATGGGGACAGCAAAAAATGGTCTTTGTGACCAGGTGGTCTTTATATACAGGTGGTCGCTAAAGCAGGTTTTACTGTATATGTCATCAGATTGAGACCTAATGTCGTAGTTCATTGCGCAATGTTTTTCAAATTGAAATAAGAATCCATTAATTGGGCACACTTATGTTGGGGAAAATGGCTTTGTCGCAAAGTTTCGTGAGTCGCCATTCCAAATGCGTGATACTGAAAGTAGATCTGAATTACAGTGAAACCCATCTAAAGAGACCACTTCTGCCACTGAGGTGAGATCTCTCAGGGCAGGTGGTCTTTCTAAAAATAAGTTTTGTCTAAAAGATTATTGAACCATATGGTTTTCAGAATGTGGTCTCAGAAGACAGGTGGTCTTTCATGAGAGTGGTCTCAGAAGACAGGTGGTTTTTCATGTGGGTGGTCTTTCAAGACAGGTTCCACTGTATTTTGATTTATTTTTTTTAGTTTCAAATTTTCTTACACGTTTTTGTGTGGGTTCCTATATGACAAGATGTTCAACCTACCGTTGGCTGTGAGGGATTCCTGCACAATTTTTAATGCATTGTCAACTTGTTTCACATCACTGACATCTAGCTGTATGACCTTTAACCTTTTGGAGCATGTTTCTGTCAAGCGCTTGCTTCCTGGACCGCTACTCTGTAAGCAACCGGCAAAGACTTGGAGACCGAGTTGATCAAGATGAACGGCAAGGTTATGGCCAATGCCAGTGTCACAACCTGAAAGAAAGGAAAAGAAAAAAAGTTTAAACAATTTAAAATTTTACAAAATCCAGCGAGCAATTCCTAAAAAGTTTAGAATACCTGGAGTACAAAGTAAAAGTGTTACATGGATTTTCCTAGGTCCTTTTTGGGTCTGTTTACAGGACCCATTCCGGGATTTCCCAGTGTGACAATGGCTTGTATTTCCCCCCAAAATATGCATATATTCCTAATTTGGAACTTCAAAGTTAAAAGTATTTCAAACAAATGTCTCAAATTAAGTTTTTGTGTTCTGTTAAAATGTGATACAATGTATAATTTCCCAATTTTTATGAGCCTGGACCCAGAATTTAGGATCTAGGAAAATCCAGGTGTTAAGTGTCAGGCAGTGGAACAGTAGTTGCTTGTATTTATTGTAAGGTCTAATGTTTGACAAAGTTTGGGCTTGGATTCTAGAAATGTTTCTTTTCGAGAAAACAGTCTATCAGCTAAGCCACCACATTTTTCCTGCCACTTACCACAAGCTGTGTCCGTATTTGGAAATAGATGTTACTGACGTGACATAACTTCTGCATTCTCATGAAAATAGCTGCCACTTTCAAATCACAAACTCTGTGATTTCATAGAAAGAAAACTACCTCATTCGTACAACAATGGTTGTCCCTTCATTGAAATGATACCAATACATGTAGCTCTGAGCTTGAGAAGTTAACGACACAAATGACAAAGTAGTGACCATTCCTTCAACAAGCTTTCGTTATAAAAGGTCAAAGGTGACAGGTTATGTATCCCAGTAGATGTGACACCTGCTATCCCCATGTCTCCATATCAGTAAATAACTATTTGCATGACATAAAACATACAGTAAGAGATCTTATGAAGTTTGTGTGTGTTTTTTCAGAATTTCATCAAAATTTAATTCTTTCTATCATAAATTAAAACGTTTCTCTGTACTAAAAATATCATTCACGCCATTGTTTTAAAAATTGCATTCCTTGTGAATCAAACTTGATGTGACATCTGCTCTCTCCATGCCTCCATATCAGTAAAAATTGATTTGCAATGTTAAGACATTAAACATAGAACAAAAGAAAAAGATAAAAGACTGTTATCATGTAGTTCAGAGCAATACGTGGGTTTATGTAAAGGTGCTTTTTTTTTTTATTCAGAATTTTGTCAAATTTATTTTTTCCCCTCATAAAATATTTCTTTTTATTGAAATATATCATTCTTTGCAGTGGTTTAAAAATGTCATACCTAAGGAAGGCAGATTTTGGTGAAAAAGCGCCACTGTATGCCTGGAAATTTTCGCCCTTTTAATTTTACGTTGGAAAACATTCTTTCCAGTCTTAATTTCGCCCAAAATGGCCAGTCTCAAGGATGACATGTATTTCTGTGCTTCAATTACTTAGCTTGAAAATTTTGCTTTCATTTTAAATTCGCCATCTCATAAGTCTAAGGACTAAAATAGCAAAAATTAAACCAGAGTGAAAATTTCTTGGTAAATAGTATTACATGTCTAAAAATGCATAATGGGTATCGGATGTAAGCTATATTAAACCTTGCAAATTTTATTCCAATGATATGCCTTTTTTCGGTATTTTAATAATTTTAAGCTGTAGTGGTTTTGTTCAAGGATATCAAATAATTACCAAAAACTTGAGTGAAATCAAAGATAAAAATTGTTGGCCCTGTACAAGACAATCTTTGAAATAGGCAGCTTTGATTGCCTATTGGCCGATAACTGCTGTCAGCCTTGCATATGATTCCATTATTTTATTGGTGAAGCCTCATCAGATAATTCCAAGATAAACAATGATGTTTGTTGTCATTTCGAGTGTTTTTCGAAGGGTTTTATGTTATTTGCTTAGCTTATCTCAGGTGCACTTAGTGGTTAACAGCAGTCATTTTTTTTTAGTTCAGCTTGAACTTTCAATCTGCAATAAGTGGCGTAACCTTCAGTACCCCTGCAATAAGTGGCATAACCTGTCAGTACCCCTGCAATAAGTGGCATAACCTGTCGGTACCCCTGCAATAAGTGGCGTAACCTGTCGGTACCCCTGTATCATACAAAATCATTATTTTGTGTTGGAAATAAATATTTAATTTCCATAACTGTCACAGATCTGCATTTCTCTTTTCATATCATGGGCTATCCAGGGGGTTTTGTCTATATTTAATTTTTTCTTAATTGTAAACAAGTTCAGTTTATGTACTTAGGATAAACAATTGAGCCGAGTGTCACACATATTGCTCTAGATAGCATGTGCTGCCATTTTGTTGCTTTACATTACTTGACCAGATGGACTATCTAATACATGACAGGCTTTTAATCATTTTTCATATTTGAACATTTGATAGCAAGGGTTTCTTCGGTGCAATTCACTTTGTAAGTTCTGCTACCTGAGATCTACAAATATTTGTTCTATAATGAGAAGATAAACCTAGCAGTTAAAGCCTGAATAGGTATAACGGATTATCTCAATAGTTGACCTTGTTTAGAAAAACCAATAGCTTCATAAATCCATAGCTGGACCTAGTTGTTGACAAATATACATAAAAATCTTGTGGGTGAAATTTAACCGGTAAAATGATCTGTCATATGTACGGTAACTGACCATATATTTATATATACATATATATATATATATATATATATATATATAATATATATATATACAGTGAAATCTCATTATTTCGAAATCGGATGAGACAAAATTACGGTTATATCGAAGTTGAACAGCCGGTTACAATTTTGATTGATAGATAAATAAACGTTAATTAGATTTCTGTTATCTCGAATTCCGCATATCTCAAATGAACAGGGGTGGTCCCATGAATTTTGAGACAACCAGATTCCATTGTATATATATATATATATATATATATATATATATATATATCTTGGACCTATAATGAGTGTAAATCTATTTTGGAGAAATATAAAAAAAGAATGTGATTTGAATATTTAATTTGAAATAAAATGAAAGTGACTCTACTTCAGGGGTCAGCAATCATCAAAAAGTTTGCACTTGTCCCGCAGAACAAGTAGTATTGAAATCTACTTGTTCAAATGCAAAAATGACTTGTCCAACAGTGGAGTGTAACATTTCAGGATATTGTTTTGTGTTTAAACAAGTAAGTTTTATTGAATTGAGATTTGTCTTCATCTATTTTACTTGTCCCACCCGACAAGTAAGATGTAACACGTAAGATGTCCGACCACATAATGGACTTGTCTCGAACAATTGGACAAATGGAATTTTAGAGTCCTGACTGCAATTATTAAAAAGATCATTGTGGTTTTTTTTTAATTTCTTGTGGAAGAACAGTTATAATTTTGCACCAAAATGAGTCATTTTCCTAAATATTTAAAGGTTTTCCCCCCAGTTTCCTGAAAATTTGATATGTTTTCCATTAAGAAGACAGGGGAGTTTCTTGATACAAGACAAACCGTCTTTGACCCTGTAGTTATTAGCTCACCTGGATAAAGGTGTGGAGAGCTCATGTTATTGCCCTGGTGTCAGTGTCTAGTTAAGAAGATTGATGAGGTCAAGGTTACCTGCTTCTCCAACTCATACCTCAGCTTAACTTGGATTACATACATTACATACATTACTTGTATTACATTCATTACTTGTATTACATATATTACATACATTACATACATTACTTGTATTACATACATTACGTCTCATGATTCTTAGATTAGCTTAGCTTCAGGTTCTGAATTAGTCCTGAATTTCTTGTAAAGTTTACCTTATTTTGGACTTTATCTTTGTTTTTTTTTTTTCAATGCTGTGGTTAAGAGGGTTGGAGGTCAGGGGGTGAAATATGTCGGTAGGAAGTGAGCTTTGTAATTCTTGACCTCTCTGTTTTAATTTTAAAAAGTTCAAACTGGTGAAGAAAAAAAATCGAAAAATTGTTCAAAGTTCACTCAAAAAGTTTCATACCTATGACTCCAAGTCTTCATTTGCCAGAAATTTCAAAGAATGCTTGTTTCAGACTGACTTCGTCATGTAGGTTAATTTGTGTCTTTTAGGACTAATTTGGTAATTTGTCCGTTTTCAAGTTCAGGAATTCAAATTGATCGGTTGTGTTTGTCTGAACTGCGTGGTTATAAGACTAAATTTGTCTTGTGTACAAAACATGGACCTTGCAATCTATATTTAACTACGCCCTCTACTATGTGTCAAAACAACAAGGTTCCAGTTTATCGTGGGAAATGATAATCTAAATATAAATTCTTACACAGCTTGAATTAGGTCACGTGTTTGTAATAAATATCATATTTTATGTATGTTTACATTTTAACCTTTTTAGCTCACCTGAACCTTAAAGGGATTTTGATGAAACTGTGCAGAAACAAATACAAACGGTTGTTTACTGAGTTTGTGTTTTTTCTATCAGCCATATACAAGGAATTTACAATGGTAAACTGGTCAGGGATTCATAACTGGCTAGGATCAGTAGCTGGCTATTCCATGATGTCTCAAACAGTAGAAAAAATATTGTTGCGGTACATACATTGTACTAAAGACGAAATAACACCATAGCAGGCTACTAATCCTAGTTGGCTTTTGGTCCTTGACCAGTATAGTTCTTTTTACCTGTTCATGATTTCATTGTGTTAATGCAGTATTAATTCTTTAAAAAAAAAATTGAAATGAATGATATTTTTCAAGTGCCGTAATAGAAACTTTTAATGATGAGAAAAAATAATCATGAAGTTTGTTGGAAGACTACCTTTGATGAACCATCTCTACACAGGCATAAACTGTACTTTTGGTTCAAATTGTGACACTTATGGATGATTGTGTTGTTACAATAGAAAAAATAATCGGTGGAATGTGAAACGGCAGTAAACAAAACAAACTTCTATTTTACATAATCGCGTTACTATAATTCATCGTACACCATGTTCACATTTCCTAATACTAAGACAGGTATCAGCGAGGACTTGTGTACTAGATTAGTACTGATCAAGGTTATGATAGTCAGGCCTGTTCAGATCTTTAAATAGATTTAGAAGATTAATGTTTGCCCTTTGAAATGTTATATAGTACAGATAAATACGTTATACTATTGACCAGGTTTCCTGGGGCAGTCATTTTTAGCACTCACTTTAGTTTGTTTAATATTATGTGAATATTCGATATCTTCAAGTAGCATCATGTAAGAATGTAAAGAGTAATTTGTATCTTCCCCCTGGGTGTGTGTGTGTGTGGGGGGGGTCTGTAGCCGAGTTGGTAGAGCATCATGCTTTAAACCATTAAGTCTCTTACCACAAGTCAGTGCAGATTCAAGCTCCACTGGAACCTAAACTGATTTTATAAAAAAAAAAATTTTTGCAGGGCGAGAAAAATGTACTCATCCGCTCATCCTTGGCAAGTGAAAATAGATTAGGGACAAGTACACGAACATGACACTTTCAAAATCCTATACTGCCATTTTAATTTTGAGTCCCCTATCAGAGAAAGAAATGATAAATATAATAGACTTAATGGTTCCATAAAAGTTTATGAAAAGTTTATAAAAGAATTGGGATAAGCTGAAAGTATCAAGGGATGAGTGGCTTTCAAATCAATCGTCCCACATGCAAAGTTGTTGAAATTCACTGGTCTTACCAGAAAAAACGGTAAATTTTACAAAAGTCCGTTGAAATCTATCTGATAACTGGTCGAAATGACCAGTAATTTTACATTTCATTTCAATTGTGTATATACGTGTATACAGACCAGTAAAAAAAATTCTTTGACCAGTGAAATTCCTTTATTCACTGGTCCGGTTGACCAGTATTTTTTTTTTTTATTTCAAAATGTCTGCACATGAGTTCTGTTTATCTATTTGTGTGCTGGTGATGTTGGCTTTCAATGAATTTGTGTGATAATTGTAAGATAGGCTAAAGTACTGAAATAACAAGAATGAATTAAAGTTGTTTAAATATAAGCCAAAGTTGAAATTATATGGGAAATTCATAAATATTTATTGTAGTATTACAATTACTTCTGTCAAAAAAAGCAGTATGCAAAAGTTGATACTTTGTGTAAATCTAATTTATTTGAATATTATATTTATTTAAAATATGCATTTTATCATAAATATGATTTACATACACATTTATTTTGAGATTTTTTAAAAAATACTAGAATTAAATTTCTGTAATTCAAATGTATGTCCAGTCCGGTATCAGTTTTAAAATTTACTATTTCTGTAAGTACTTTGACTATAAGAAAAACAATGTGAGCTAGAGTTTATTCCATTAAAACTTTAGAAACATAAATAGACATTCAAGAACAAATTACTTCATTGAAATGTGAGTACTGATGGATCAGGTTTGTAACAAGAATTTATAGATTTCCCCTAAAATCATTTCTGGTTTTTTTTTTATTTTCAGTATGTGACAAATTTGTCCATTCCCTTGTTTAATTAGTGTGAAAATTGCAATTTTAATGTAAGATTTTGCATGGTGGCAAAAACTGATGCTGAAGAGCTCGGCTAATTATAAGAATAAATTAACTCTTTCACCTCTAGATATCTAATTGAAATGTTCTTATCTATTGTTTTGACCAGTCTATCAGGGTTTTAAGGGTGAGAGGGATAAAGATCACTGTCTAGACAAACACAGTATCATACAGAAGTTGATGACATTTGATATCTCTGATTATGATAGCTATGTAACTACATCAAGCTGCTTGTTAGATTACATACTAAATCCTTCAGAGTGCAATAAGATTATGCTCAGTCGTCAGTATCCTGATAATATCTGTTTGTGTGTTTACAATACTTGTTTACTACTGGGATAACTAGACCTCAATGCTGACCTACCCAATTTCAGATCAGTGTCACTCCATTTGTAATGTAGTACTGTAGTACAATTATTCATGTACAATATGCATCATCTTAATTAATGTCAAAAGTATGACAAAAGACTAATTGGCTTGCCAGGTTCATTCACCCTCCACATCACTTTTTTAAGTTTTTTTGGGTGTCCGAAATGCATTTATCTGTCTAATAGAGTTGTAAACATTGCATTTTTTTTTCTGTTATAGCCAACTTTGTAATTTTATCTTCTGTGAGAAAAATGAGTAATTAGATTGAGAAATAAACTAGGAAATGATAGCAATTGTAGTTGAATTCTACCACGCCAGCTTTATAAATTTGAATAAATCAAACACTGAAATATATCACAGAAAATTTTTATTCGTAAATTTCTAATGCTGTTAGGTTTTCCCCAAATTATGGGAAAAAACACGGCAAAATTCCCAACTGGAAAGGAACAAGCCCCCTGTTTCTGAAAACTAGAAAAATCCCTGGTGAGAATTGCAACACCATTCAAACAAACTAAGAAACAAATCTGTGAGTCAGGTTGTACAGAATTTTGTATTTTGATAATAATCACAAATTTTTGACAAATTATCTGTGTCAACGTGATTCTGTATTACTGGAAATGAAACAAGTCATCAAGTAGCCTGATTGTTTCTTTGTCCAGCCTAACTCTGAAACAATTCAGGCAACTATTTCCTTTCATCTTTTAAGTAGAGCATCCCAATCGGGGTACGTTAAATAAATAGTAAAAGATTTATGCAATGGAGATTAATTACATCGGGCACAGGCATGTCATCCCCGAGAAGTCGATTTTGTTTTGGCATTTATGACGTAGCGAAGTGTATTTTGCGGTTACTACGCAAACTAATTACAGCTTTGCGTGTGTCAGAAGGGTTGATAAGCTTCTTGTATATCGCCCTGATAAAAACTTGTTAACGTTCTTATAAGGTTGACTGTTGTTCCGTTTTTTGTTTTTTTTTATAGTCTGGGTCTGCACATAGCACATTGAAATCAAATACAAAATGTGTACAGCAAGGTATTCAAGCCTGTGATTTATGGTCGGATCGGCTTCCCAGATACATTTTGCAGGCATAATGTCTGAATTAGACAAATTTGTGTATAATACAAAAGTATCAATATAATCAACTTGGATGTTTGATCAGTTACCGACCTTCTTATCAGTGTGTTCATAATTTATAACATTTCACAGTCGACTCTCATGCTACCCTTCTACTTAATTACTTGACCTGTTGACTGTTTGGTATGCCAAAATTTGTATATAATTTGTACTGATTTCAGTCAACATTTGTGCCTCTATGGAACCAAATAACACGGCAATGACCATTTGATATTTTCAAATCAATTCTGTAAACTGGCCTAATTTTTTTTGGTTTTGTTGACAATTTTCTCCCCCAATGGCACATGAAAAAATTCTGTTTATACAATTTGAACTGTAGAATTTAGGATAATATATGTGAACCTCAGGATTTTTAGGATTATCAAGGAGATATTTGGATTTTACCAACACTTTTTGAAGCTACATGTATACACGATATTTCAGAGCCTGATAATTATTGGTAATTTTTTTTTTTTTAAGTTTCAGAATTAAGCAACTAAAATGATTTTTTTTTTTTTTTTTTTATTTCTTTTAATTTGTATAAAATACATTTCTAAATGTTAAACATCATCAGATTATGATAGAGATACTGGTTGATTCAGCAGTTGAATGTTTAGCCAACAGAATTTTAAATATTGAGGTCAGGAATCTGAAACTTTACAGTGGTTTTCATATAAGATGTACATTTCAAGCTGTGACAGGTGAGAAACTTTCGTGTATGCATCACATTTCGGAGTCTTATAAAAAATACAGAAGTCTTTAGAGGCCAGACTGTTGTAGGCATTTGAAATGAGTAAAACAGCATTCGACAGTAATAAAACCTTATTTGGATCTTAGAAATGACTATGTCAAAATGACCCCAGTTGTTTACATTATTCCATATGGACTTGATTATATAAGAGACCTACGGTAGGTAGCAAGGTGGTTGTTGATTTCAAAACAAGGTTAAAGTATGTGCTGTCACTGTCGTATTTAAATATGTAATTATTTACAAATAAACTTGGTAGTCGTGATATAGAGATTGGTATTTGTTTTCTTATTTTAAAGCTGTGCCAAGTTATCCTATAAATTTGTTCAAGTTCTTAGTAATTGGTTATAGTTAAATACTAAATACTATGTTCTTCAATTTTTGTCTACTGTCATAAGTGCTTCAATGGCTCTCTCTCTCTCTCTCTCTCTCTCTCTCTCTCTCTCTCTCTCTCTCTCTCTCTCTCTCTCTCTCTCTCTCTCTCTTTTTCTATCTGTCTCTCTTGTTCTCTCTTGCTCTAAATGTCTTTCTATATCTTGCTGTCTGTCTCTCTTTCTCTCCCTCTCGTTCTCTCGCTTTCTTGCTTTCTCTGTATCTTGCTCTGTCTCTCTCTCTCTCTCCTCTCTCTCTCTCTCTCTCTCTCTCTCTCTCTCGTCTCTCTCTCTCTCTCTCTCTCTCTCTCTCTCTCATCTTTTCAAAATATACACTTCCACCCCCCCCCTACCCCCCCAAAAAATTCACATTAAGAAATATTAAAATCACTGAAAGTTAAAGAAATTCCTGTGTGTTAAGAAGCTTTTTTCAGGGAAATTGATATAAGATTTGCAAGTAAATAATTGGAAAAGAAGCTTGCACTACACTGAAGAACCAACAGACTTCACATACCTTTGAAAACAACAACAAAATTATCTAAAAAGAATTGTCTTTATGTACATCTGCAGAACGCATGCAGGGCATTCTAATAACTCTAGGATGGCTGATAACTTCTAGGACCCTGGATCTTGCCGAGGTTTTGTAAGTAATTTGCATAATTTTTTTTTTATTTACATGTAATGTTAAATCTTACCTGTAACAAGTACAGCCTTCTTGCTCACAGTTAACGGCTTTATAGGTAGCTGTTTCAGCAGAAAGGTGACAGTTGCAGCCAGAATCGGTAATGTCCACAACCCTAGGGAGTTGAAACTTACAGTGGCTGCTAAGCCGTATACTACTGTACAGTCTATTAGGAGTCTCTTGTTAACTTTAACGTGTCCTTGAGCAACCTGGATCGTAATATATAGTGTATAAACACTTACAATGAAATATGTCACAAATGAAATAAATGATTCGACAGAGTTATCTATCTTTGGAAGCTGAATGTTGGTTGGTTCTGAGTTGTACGGTATTTCTCTACTCAGCATCATCATAGAATGAAGGGCTGTTAGCACTGTCATCTTTTCAATAGTCCAAAGAAACTGATCTGGTTATCTGGCACTGGTGTCTTCCTTAAAATTTGTATATTTCACATAACAACTTGGTTCTCTGAAAAAAAAATGTATATATATATATATACATGTATATATAATTAGATAAAGATTATGTGTTTACAAGACAAAAATGTACCAAAATTGAGTTAGGCATAAGTGAGGGCACTGCATCATTAGTAGTGTACAAAAATACCTTACAGAAGAAAGCTTACGAATAGTAAAGGGAAATTTTTTTTTTCTGTTTATGTTTACATTTCAAGGTTTACCTTTACTTACCAAATAAAATCAACATAATTAGATGCTGTTTACCAAGTCAGACTAACCAAAAACAAATATTGAATGCAAATATTGGATATGATTACAATGTTTTGTAAGTGCAGTAATTAAAACTGGTTACATTATACACTTACGGGAGTCAGTAAAGCTCCACAATATATATATATATATATATATATATATAAAAATATATATACCTATATATACCTGTTTGCAACTAATTTACCTGATCAACTCTAATCGTTTTGTAGGCTACCTGAACTAGGTGACTGACAATCAGGTATATATCCCTGGTGTTGCTTACAATATGAACTGATTGTGGTCGTGAACAGCCTGTATATATACCAGTTCAGTATATTTATTCACAGAGATAAGGGGCCCGGCCAAACAGTACACAGTACAGAGACCAGCAAGTCATATAGAGATATCATGTATCTTGAACTGTTGTTTCCAGTAAGAGGGTGGGTCAGAATTATTATATATCGGTTACAAGCCCATCACTTCTTATATGAATATGTATAAGATATAAGTAATTTCCAACACTTATTCTGTCGTTAAGTGTAGAGATGTTGTGACTTTGATTTGATATAACATTAAGAAGCGTCAGGTCTTGTACGAGTGCCTGATTTTGGTGATATTGACGTTGTTGATATGTATTGTTATGTTAGTAAAATTCACATGATTTTAATTTCAGTTTTCTTTAATTCACTGACAAATCTGTCTTGTATAAACTATACAAAGTATGAAAACATCTTGAAAGACACCCCTTATGCCACTGAAATGTGGACTTACAAGACAGTTGGTACAGTTGAACCTGTCTTGACAATGCCACTGAAATGTGATCTTACAAGACAGTTGGTACAGTTGAACCTGTCTTGACAATGCCACTGAAATGTGATCTTACAAGACAGTTGGTACAGTTGAACTTCTCATGACAAACACCCCTTATGTCACTGAAATGTGGACTTACAAGACAGTTGGTACAGTTGAACCTGTCTTGACAATGCCACTGAAATGTGGACTTACAAGACAGTTGGTACAGTTGAACTTCTCATGACAAACACCCCTTATGTCACTGAAATGTGGACTTACAAGACAGTTGGTACAGTTGAACCTGTCTTGACAATGCCACTGAAATGTGATCTTACAAGACAGTTGGTACAGTTGAACTTCTCATGACAGACACATCTTATGTCACTGAAATGTGATCTCACAAGACAGTTGGTACAGTTGAACTTCTCATGACAGAC
The DNA here is from genome assembly GCA_030159075.1 of Atrina japonica. NCBI lineage: Eukaryota > Metazoa > Mollusca > Bivalvia > Pterioida > Pinnidae > Atrina > Atrina japonica. The sequence continues at coordinate 188,647 of BROG01000160.1, forward strand.
ACATCTTATGTCACTGAAATGTGAACTTACAAGACAGTTGGTACAGTTGAACCTGTCTTGACAGACATCCCTTATGCCACTGAAATGTGGACTTACAAGACAGTTGGTACAGTTGAACCTGTCTTGACAGACACCCCTTATGTCACTGATATGTGGTCTTACAAGACAGTTGGTACAGTTGAACCTGTCTTGACAGACATCCCTTATGCCACTGAAATGTGGACTTACAAGACAGTTGGTACAGTTGAAAACTGTCACTGAAATGACAGTTGGTACATCCCTTATACAGCCACTGAAAAATGTGGACTTACAAGACAGTTGGTACAGTTGAACCTGTCTTGACAGACATCCCTTATGTCACTGATATGTGGTCTTCTCATGACAAGACAGTTGAAATGTGGACTTACAAGACAGTTGGTACAGTTGAACCTGTCTTGACAGACATCCCTTATGCCACTGAAATGTGGACTTACAAGACAGTTGGTACAGTTGAACCTGTCTTGACAGACACCCCTTATGCCACTGAAATGTGGACTTACAAGACAGTTGGTACAGTCGAACCTGTCCTGACAGACACCTCTTATGCCACTGAAATGTGGACTTACAAGACAGTTGGTACAGTTGAACCTCTCTATACAGACACCCCTTATGTCACTGAAATGTGGACTTACAAGACAGTTGGTACAGTTGAACCTGTCTTGACAGACACCCCTTATGCCACTGAAATGTGGACTTACAAGACAGTTGGTACAGTTGAACCTGTCTTGACAGACACCCCTTATGTCACTGAAATGTGGACAGTTACAAGAACAGTTGGTACAGTCGAACCTGTTGGTACTGACATGACACCTCTTATGCCACTGAAATGTGGACTTACAAGACAGTTGGTACAGTTGAACCTGTCTTGACAGACATCCCTTATGCCACTGAAATGTGGACTTACAAGACAGTTGAACTTTCTCATGACAGTTGAACCTGTCTTACAAGACAGTTGGTACATTGAACCCTTGACAGACATCCCTTATGTCACTGATATGTGGTCTTACAAGACAGTTGGTACAGTCGAACCTGTCTTGACAGACATCCCTTATGCCACTGAAATGTGGACTTACAAGACAGTTGGTACAGTTGAACCTGTCCTGACAGACACCCCTTATGCCACTGAAATGTGGACTTACAAGACAGTTGGTACAGTTACACAGACACCTCCCTTATGTCGAACCTGTCCTGAACTTCTCAGACACCTCTTATGCCACTGAAATGTGGACTTACAAGACAGTTGGTACAGTTGAACCTCTCTATACAGACACACCCCTTAATGCCACTGAAATTGAAACCTGGACTTACAAGACAGTTGGTACAGTCGAACCTGTCCTGACAGACACCCCTTATGTCACTGAAATGTGGACTTACAAGACAGTTGGTACAGTTGAACCTGTCTTGACAGACACCCCTTATGTCACTGAAATGTGGACTTACAAGACAGTTGGTACAGTCGAACCTGTCCTGACAGACACCCCTTATGCCACTGAAATGTGGACTTACAAGACAGTTGGTACAGTTGAACCTCTCTATACAGACACCCCTTATGCCACTGAAATGTGGACTTACAAGACAGTTGGTACAGTCGAACCTGTCCTGACAGACACCTCTTATGCCACTGAAATGTGGACTTACAAGACAGGTGGTACAGTTGAACCTGTCCTGACAGACACCCCTTATGCCACTGAAATGTGGACTTACAAGACAGTTGGTACAGTCGAACCTGTCCTGACAGACACCTCTTATGCCACTGAAATGTGGACTTACAAGACAGTTGGTACAGTTGAACCTTTCTATACAGACACCCCTTATGCCACTGATATGTGGTCTTACAAGACAGTTGGTATATACGAACCTGTCCTGACAGACACCTCTTATGCCACTGAAATGTGGACTTACAAGACAGGTGGTCTCTCAAAACTGGTTTTATTTAAAAGATTATTGAACCAAGTGGTTTTGAGAATGTGGTCTCTCAAGACAGGTGATTTTTTATAACTGGTCTCTCAAGACAGGTTTCACTGTACATGTATAGTACAGTGCTACATGTTTGTGATCTGAATTAATTTTCTATTACTTCCTTCATAAAATTTTCTGTTTTGAAATTATTTTCATAGATATTTTTTTCTTTTTTCGTAAAAAATGATTATCTTAGAGACTAAGCCATATACAGTGGAACCTGTATATAGGGGCCACCCAAGGGACCAGAAAATATTGACCTTTATGTGCAGGTGAACCTTATACACAGGTTCAATTTAGTTGAAGTATGCAGTCAAGGGACTTGAAAAAACTGGCCTTTATAAACAGGTAATCCTTATACAGAGGTGGCTGCTATAGCAGGTTTTACTGTAGTTTATTCTTATTGTTTACTGATTATTCTGTGACACTAAAATTCTGAGATACAACATATATATTCTATAGAAAAAGTATTTTCTTGGAGTAATTTACTGAGAACAAAGAAAGAAATAATGTTCCAAAATTTATCAAGCAAGAATAAATGTATGTAACTTCCAAATAAACAACCAGGTTCAAATAAAAAGGTTATGATGTCTGTATGTATTTTAAAATATGTTTATAAAAAATTAAGAAAATAAACTTAAAAATGAAAATTATTTTGAAAAATTGTTTTATATATAAAGTAATGTGAAAATGACATTTGTTCATAAACTTATGAATTGAAGCTATTATTAATTTAAGAAGTAGTAAATTATGACTTCATAGAAGACTTAAAATTTCAAGTTTAATTTTCATGAAACCCAAGTCAATTGTATAAAGCAAAACCCACATAAATATTTATAGTACACATTACTGTGTTACATGGTAACATACATCTGTTACTCTTTTTCAATTCTAAATCTGTAAGAAATTATTAGGAATAAAAATTAGCAAAGAAAAATGTAAAGAAGTTCGAGTTTATGAGATTATTTCTTCGTCAAATTAAAACTTGTTAGCTAATACAAAATGTATGTTTTTAAGTGATGATTACAATTATATTAAATATCTATATATGGTTAAAGTTACATTATTACAATTATATTAAATATCTATATATGGTTAAAGTTACATTATTACAATTATATTAAATATCTATATATGGTAAAAGTTATATTATTACAATTATATTAAATATCTATATATGGTAAAAGTTGTATTATTACAATTATGTTAAATATCTATATATGGTAAAAGTTATATTATTACAATTATATTAAATATTTATACATGGTAAAAGTTACATTATCATCGCTAGATGATTTCAGAGATTTGAATTCACAAACTGTTGAGAATGAAAAAAAAACAACAACAAAAAATCCATGGCAGCTGTAAATTGTAATCCTTTTTCCAATAATTATTCTATAAATTTTATGTTACAACAGTGAAAGTTGTATATAACGACCTCCTTAGGGACACAAGAAAACTGGTCTTTATAGGGAGGTGGTCTTTATATAGAGGTTGATTTGTACACAAATGGTACTATTAGGGACAGCAAAAAATGGTCTTTGTCACCAGGTAGTCTTTATACACAGGTGGTCGCTAAAGCAGGTTTTACTGTATAATAACTAAGAATTTCAAATCAGAAAAAAAAAAAAAATTATTTGATTTTATTTTTAGCAAGAGGAAAGTCTCTTGTTGTGATCTATTATATGCCAAGGATTTGGAGTTTGATTCCAGGTGCCAGGGAGGGAAGGGAGGCACGGAGAACGTTAGTTGATGATCATGATAATGGCGGTGGTGGCATTGTGTTGTCGTGTTTGTTGACAACACATTCATGCATTTATGATCAGACAGTACCACCCATTGTCATGGTAACTTACATGAACGATTTTGTGATAAAGTTTGGCAGTTTACTTGCAGAAGGCCAGTGGTCTTTTCCCGGGTACCTTGTGGTGTATTCGTGTTCTATCAACACCCATAAAAAACTGACTGCCCCCATATAAAAGGAAAATTGTTGAGTGTGAGGTAAAAACAGTGTTCTAACAAACAGAAAAAACTGACATGAAACTTGTGTAAAACTTATGTGTGCTATCACCTCTTATTAAAAGTACAATATAAGATATTTCATAAGTCATAACTAAGTACAACTTGCTTTAGTGACCACCTGTGTATAAAGGCCACCTGGGCCCGAAGTCACCAAATTTACTCAGTACTCAAGCTCAACTAACTTTTCATGATTTTAAGGTAAAGACACTCAAAATTTATCCTGTAACTGGACATGTTTATATATTGACAGCATATAACTGTAAATAATGATAAAAACCATTGCTCATTTGAAGAAAACGTCAGAAATATTAAAATATTGTTTGAGTACGTACTCAAATTTTGAGTACCGTACTCAACATATTTATTCATTTTTACAGGAAAATCCTCAGTATGACGCAAAAATTTATATGTGAATGATAAAAAATATTAATATACTTCCTAATCATTCAAACCTAAACATTTTACAAATGATTTTATAGTCCAAATAATGAAATAAAAGTTGAGCTTGAGTACTGATTAAATTTGGTGACTTCGGACGCTGGTCATTAAGACCGTTTTTTGGTGTCCCCAATAGTACATAAAGACTGGTTTTGTTGTGTCCGTAAGTGGGACTTATATACAAGTTTCACTGTAGTCCGGCCAGTAATGATATACTCATCTGCAAAGGTTAAAAATCATTTATATACCAATTAACATTTATATACTCTTTTGTGACATTTCAATACAGCCCACATGGACAAATTCTTCGTTTTATATTTCCTTTTTGTACTATGATCTAGGAAGTCATTAGATTCTCTCCCAACATACGTGACACAATTTATAGCCAGTAAGGACGTGTGGAGTCTGATTCACTTGTAAGTTATAGAATTATGTCAAGGATTTATATAGAAAGAAAGACACTAATTGGATGAAATGGATTGTCATCTTATAATGAACAAAATGATCCATTTTATCAAATTTACTTCTCTGTAGATTTACTCACATAAAAAGATGATTTGTTTGCAAGTATATATCACTTTACTCAGTGAGGGGAAATGAGATCCAAGATTGGGGGCGTATGGTTTTTGTTTTGTCTGTTTGCGGAATTCCTTCGAATTTTTCGTCAAATAACTTAGGTTTTCTTCTCACTTCTAGTGAGCGCTGGTTCGCAGTTCCGCTGGAACCTAAGCTGATTTTGTGAAAAAGTTTGCCAGTTTACTTGTGGAGATGCAATTTGTGCCTCAAATGCACGTTGTATTTCAAATTTTTGAAGCTCTATAAAACTCAGTTGAGAATTTAAACATTAAATGGTGTTGAATATGAAAGATTGGGACCAAAACTTAAAAACAGAAGAAGCAGCAGCAGGGATGTATCAATATGATTAAATTTATTTAAATTTTGACATTTGTATATCGAGCCAGGCTAAGATGCTATCGTGGTTCATTTCCTTTGAATATATATATGTGTGTGTATGCTTATATAGTAGTAATTTTTGGGAGGATTCAATTTTGGCATTATTAGCGAGTTTGTTGAGATCACTCTAACAATTCATTCCTGGTCTTAGGTAAAAGTTATCTTTTTAATCATAAAATCGCTAAAATTACTTCTCACTAAATTGTATACCATATTTTTAGGACAAAATGCTAAATTTGTGTCTCGATAAATTTTTTACTTATATGGTGTGTTTGTGTGTGTGTGTGTGTGTGTATGTATATATATATATATATATATACATTTTTACAGGTAAAATGCATGTTAGTTGCCAGAAATCACTGCCGGTGCTGGAAATCAAATATGCCGTTATATCAAACAAATTACCATGGATGTAAATTTGTTCCCATGAAATTTCTGCCATTAACCAAAAAAATGCTGTTATATCAAGTGCTGTTATAACAAGAGTTGAGTAATATATATATATATATGTGTGTGTGTGTGTGTGTGTGTGTGTGTGTGTGTATTAAATACTGTTTTCACATTATTTTGTATAATCATGTAGAGATACAGGTAACCGATTGAAGTAAAAGAACAATTAAACAATAACCAGAGAAAAAGAGACGATTATGTTTATGCCATATTTAGCATGTAATTAAAATCAAGTGTTACAGAAAATGATTAGTAAAAGTTGCAGTTCATATTGAGTATGCATCTCTTTCTCTCTTCTTTCTCTCACTGCCTGTCTCTAAATTTGTCTCTGCATTGCTCTCTGTCTTTGTCTGTCTGTGTATGTCTGTCCTCTCTGTCTCCCTGTCTCTATGTGTGTGTGTGTCTCTCTCTCTCTCTCTCTCTCTCTCTCTCTCTCTCTCTCTCTCTCTCTCTCTCTCTCTCTCTCTCTCTCTCTCTCTCTCTGTCTCTGTCTCTGTCTCTCTCTCTCTCTCTCTCTCTCTCTCTCTCTCTCTCTCTCTCTCTCTCTCTCTCTCTCTCTCTCTCTCTCTCTCTCTCTCTCTCTCTCTCTCTCTCTCTCTCTCTCTCTCTCTCTCTCTCTCTCTCTCTCTCTCTCTCTCTCTCCACAGACTCTTTGTCTATAACTGTATCAGTGTAGCTTTATTTACATAGATGCTACTTTTATAATCACAATAAAACTGCTACATACCTTATATACATTTAGATATGATCTGAGTACATGTATATATAAATCCTCACAAGCTTGAACTGTGCAGTTTGTATTGATAAGATTTTGTTGTGTCGTGCATTTCATTGTAACATACATATATATATACACACGAAAAAAAGTGTGGGTGTTAAAAACCGGAGATGTGTGTAAATGAATTTTCCCTTTCATAGCCTAATTTAATGATATCTGATATTGTCTCCAATTGTTCAGAGGTTTTACATTTGAGATTTTATGAAATCAGATTTGTCCAAAATGTTACTTGTAAACTGTTAATCTGTTTTCTCAAGACTTACACTAGTGGTGCGCGATATTTCCAATATATCGGCATATTTGCAAAATTTGATATTCTAAAATGATATTGCGATATTAGAACAGAATATTGATATTTTCTGATATTTATAAAACTCATCTTATTTAAATATCTGATCATTCATATCCTCTTAAATCTTTACGCTAAGTCCAACACTCGCTGTTTCGCATGTATTCCATGTCACGACCACACTAATCACAACATTCTACTGTGTATAATATGCGGACTCATATGCAATACGAACTCTGGGAAATCCAGAATACCAGCCCACTAACATCTTCATAAAAATGTATTATACTGCGAATTGAACAGGCAGCTTAAGCAAACAATACCAACATTATTCATTTTCAGCTACACAATTAAGCCCCAAAATTTAACTACATTAAGTATACACAGAGTCGTGTTTGTAACCATGCCGTAACCATATCCACTTTTCATAGTATAGTCGCTTCTCAGAATTCCTGGTTTCGTTTTCAAACAAAATGGAAGCTGACATCAACGGCGAATCTGCTGATAATTGGGATGATAAACCTTTGGGATCATCGAAAACAGAAAAGCAAAGTCGGCAGTGTCGTCACATTTTGGCCTCATTAACTATTCGAAAACGAATGTCATACAAGATAACATAGCCATATGCCGTTATTGTCAACAACAAGTGAAAACATTCAGGCGGTACTACAAACTTAACCGCTCACACGAGATTAAACTATCTTGATAAACTCAGCAAAGAAACAAAAACAATTTGCCAGTATATTTCAATGATATTGCAATATTCTTTAAAATATCGCAATATATTGCAATATTGAAGTTCTTCCAGTGCCCAACTCTAACTTGCATACAGTACAGCACCATTAACAATAGTGAGTAAACTAAAATCATTTTCCCATAGCTTTCTATGTTATATAAACTTTTTTTTAGAAATAATTGGCCTGACTTATGTACTTAATGAAAACTTGTAAACTTTTGCACATTTGTGTTAAAGTCTATTGAATGTCTTTCTAAATTGGTTTGGAATGTGTCAGTTTCTTTTTATGAAAACTGCAAGTTTTTGTAAGTGACAAGCGGCGAAATTTACAACGTCGTTTCCTTCTTAGTTCATAAATACTTACTGCAAACAAAAAATGTTGCTTCTCAGGGATAAAGTTTCAAACGGGTTTCAAACTAACATCAGATGATGATAAATATACTTGTTATAAATATGTGAAATTTTGACAAAAATTGACACGCATTACTTTGTGGCTAAAAGTTAAAAAAAAAAGATGATTCAGCATAGAAAGCTATGGGGAAATGGCAACAGTTGACTCACTTTTCGCATGATGTTGTAGATCAAATGATCAGAGTGGAGAAAATCAGTAGGTCAATGAATCTTTTCTATATATAGAATTATTACATGTAGGTCATCTGGGTCACTAAGGTGTAAGTGACCTATTGGGATGTTGGTCAAATGTCATGCATAAACTTTTAAACATTTAAAAAATTTTGAAAAGTGAAAATTCTCTTGACTGATTCTCTTCAAATTTGGTATGTACTATTTTTAGTGGGGTGTGGATTTCAAACAGAAATGATGTCTTTAAAAAAAACCAAAGTTTTATCCATTGCCAAAAGCGTTGATGTCTATAATTGGTGATAGATCGTTTTGCTACATCACGATTTTAGGCCCGAATTATGTTGATGAAAAATTATTTCTTTAACAATAAACATTGAGTAACCTGTCTTTTTCACCCGTACAGTTATTTATATTAATTAATACAAGATAGAGAACGTTTGGTTGTTTATTTAGTCTAGGCAGAGTATAACGTTCATGTACAGCCCTAAATAGGATTGTTTACGTTCGATATTACAAGCCCTAAAATGTGTTTTAAATCACAGCCATTTTTCGCTATGAAAAAATTTATTTTACCTGCTCACAGTGTCATGTTTGGTTTAAATTTAAGTAGGTTCCATAAATGCTCACTTTTTATTTTGATATTAGTGTTAATGCACGACAGACAATAGATTATGTTTAAAGTTGGTGCGGAAGATACAACAAATAAAATTTAAAATTTTAATTTTGAATTAAGTTAGAGGCTGGAAATTGAAGTTTTTTTTTTTTAGATCTACATTAATTTGATTTATTTTCATTACATATATGTTAGCTAGAAGTAGTTTGAAACCCATAGATATTTCGCCAAAATAACAACCCATTTCAGTACTTTCAGTACTTTAATTTTTTGGGGTTCTTTAGGTTGATTTGACCCCATCCTAAGTCTCAGGAGTTGATTTATAGGTAGATCATTTCCAAAAAGGGGTCTGATTTTGGAAACAAAATCACACTGTCAAATTTGCCCCATGGGCTGCAGTGTCTTCAAAGGAATAGCTCAGTAAAAGATTGGTAAAAACCTGTTATTTTGATTTTTAAAGATATTGTAATTAGTGTGGACATACATTATTTAAAATGCTACTACATGTACTTTCTGAAAAGCTAGAATTTTCTGAAACTATTTCAAATTGAAAAATAACCTGGTCCCTTAAAATTCGAGTTGGTCTTCAAGATTTTTAATCTTATGGGCCCAGGTGGTGCCTGGATAAAATATTTAAGGTTACATCACTGCTTAGGGGGAAAAGCTTGAACCTCAGTCAAGTCTACCATCCAACATGAAGGTTCCTGGTTCGATCTCCGAGCCACATTTTCAGACATGAAGTCTATTAGAGCAAAAAAAAAAAAAAAAAAAAAAAAACGAATGTAGAACCTAAGTCAAGTCTACTAGCTATAGTGGGATATATATGTAAAATTTTAATTTTGAATTAAGTTAGAGGCTGGAAATTGAAGTTTTTTTTTTTAGATCTACATTAATTTGATTTATTTTCATTACATATATGTTAGCTAGAAGTAGTTTGAAACCCATAGATATTTCGCCAAAATAACAACCCATTTCAGTACTTTCAGTACTTTAATTTTTTGGGGTTCTTTAGGTTGATTTGACCCCATCCTAAGTCTCAGGAGTTGATTTATAGGTAGCTCATTTCTAAAAAAGGGTCTGATTTTGGAAACAAAATCACACTGTCAAATTTGCCCCATGGGCTGCAGTGTCTTCAAAGGAATAGCTCAGTAAAAGATTGGTAAAAACCTGTTATTTTGATTTTTAAAGATATTGTAATTAGTGTGGACATACATTATTTAAAATGCTACTACATGTACTTTCTGAAAAGCTAGAATTTTCTGAAACTATTTCAAATTGAAAAATAACCTGGTCCCTTAAAATTTGAGTTGGTCTTCAAGATTTTTAATCTTACGGGCCCAGGTGGTGCCTGGATAAAAAATTTAAGGTTACATCACTGCTTAGGGGAAAAAGCTTGAACCTCGGTCAAGTCTACCATCCAACATGAAGGTTCCTGGTTCGATCTCCGAGCCACATTTTCAGACATGAAGTCTATAAGAGCAAAAAAAAAAAAAAGAAAAAACGAATGTAGAACCTAAGTCAAGTCTACTAGCTATAGTGGGATATAAAGTGGAACCTCACCTACAGACCACCTCACAATTCAAACCATAAATTTCCAGTCTCTTGATAAATATTTAACAAGTACAGAACCTCACGTAAGAGACCACCTCACTAATCAGACCAGTTTGAGTCAGTCAGTTAGGTGGTCTTAGATGCGAGGTTCCACTGTAGTTACTTACAAAAGTATTTAGTAAAATGATTGAACAAAACAAAGAAGGCTAGTTAGATTAATTTCAGAGTTAATAGAATGTAAGAATTAAGCCTGTGTCAGTATGTGTGTGACATACACATTGATATATATATATATATACAGTAAAATCTGTGTTTTACCAGACAGCTTCCAGACTAATCAAATTGTCTGTTATAGACAGGTGTCCACTGAATGAAGGATGACCATTCACTGCTAAAACATTCATATTTATAATCAACACCAATCCGTCTTGTAATCAAGTGTTACAATGCAAGGAAATAAATATCAAGCAAAAACACAGTATAAAAGTGCAGGTTCTTTATTTGATAAACTATGCAGTATGCCTGTGGCAATGGAAACTGTTCATAGGAAGACCGTCTGGTAATTCAAGGTTAAAAATACAGAAATTATGCATAATGGGGCCAACAACTGTGTCCGTTGTCCAGATAGGGGAGGTTTCTGTTTATTTAAAATAGACACTAGTAGTCTTACATGTATATAACAAAGTAAATCGAGACCCAGACTATTTGTTATCGGAGGATGTCCGCTGAATTAAGGTGTTCATTGTGGCAGGTTTTACAGTATACAGTTACTACATGTAGTCTAAGTGCCATAAAGAAAATTATTCTGGCTTTTTTAAGCAAATCATATTGAGTTTTAAAGCAAATTGTTTTCAGTTTTTTAAAGCAAATCTTTTTGGGTTTTTTTTTTTTCATGTATGATTTATACATATACCTTTATCTGAATTTGTACATGTTTAAGCCATGAAGTTAGTTTACAAAAAAATGATTTAGTTTATAGAAAGGGATGTTGTTGTTTGTTTGAGCAGTGATATAATCATTTATACACTGTATTACAGGATAAATGGGAAGGAAGGAAACAAAAGTTATATATATATATATACATTGTATTTATACATCACCATCAAACTTCTACATATTGAGAGGATATTTATAAAGTTACTCAAATATGCTTGAATTGATATTTATAACTGTTAGTTGTATATCATGTATATGCTTGAATTGATATTTATAACTGTCAGTTGTATATCATGTATATGCTTGAATTGATATTTATAACTGTCAATTGTACACCATGTATATGCTTGAATTGATATTTATAACTGTCAATTGTATACCATGTATATGCTTGAATTGATATTTATAACTGTCAATTGTATACCATGTATATGCTTGAATTGAATTGATATTTATAACTGTCAATTGTATACCATGTATATGCTTGAATTGATATTTATAACTGTCAATTGTACACCATGTATATGCTTGAATTGATATTTATAACTGTCAATTGTATACCATGTATATGCTTGAATTGATATTTATAACTGTCAATTGTACACCATGTATATGCTTGAATTGATATTTATAACTGTCAATTGTATACTATGTTTCCTTTTCAGTATACATGTAATAAAAACACTTGTCCCATTGTTGCATCACAGGAGGCTGAAATTCTGTCCATGTGTTGATAATCAAGTCATTTATGTAGCCTGTCCTCTGTAATGAGGGGAGAAAAAATGGAAGGAGTACAACATGGCTAACTCTGTTATTCTAACTACACGGTCTTTATTCACTTATTAAACAAGTATCAACCTTAATCTTTATGTTGATAAACGGCTGTGACCCAAAAACCTTACCTTTTTCTACCCTTCTTACAGAGGACAGGCTTATAAATGACTTGTTTAGAAAATTTCCAATAATTCTCAGTTTTCTTTCAATATCTCTGCAACAGGTGCATATACTGAAATGAAATTTGGCACACAGATTTATCATGAGAATATCTAGGTCAAGATTTTATTTGGTTACCATCAAACAATTTTTGACAGAGTTACACCCCTTAAACTTAAACCTTTAAAATTTCCAATAATTCAGTTTCCGTTTGGGGGGGGGGGGGGGGGGGGGGGGGGCGGCATAACTGTTTTACAAACAACTCTTGTTAAAATTAAAGATGTCAGACATTAAATTAAGTTTGCTTTTATGAATCCATACAAAATATTTGCACAATGTTTGGTCCCATTAAGGCTAGGCATCTTTTGATTTTTCAGACTCGTTAGGCCGTTAAAGAGTTATGGGACTGTAATTGTTAAAATTAGATAAAAAAATTTCAAATTTGCTTTTACGAATCCCTACTGAATTTTTACACAATGTTTGTCTCAATGAAGACTAGGTATCCTTTGATTCTTACTATTTCGACTTTTGCCATTACAAAAGTTATGGGACTTTATTTGTCAATCAGCTTGTGTATCATGACGTCTAGATCAGCGTTTTTATTTTTAGGTCAATCTTTTTCGTAAGACAGGATTATGTTAACATGGCATCTTCTTTTCTACTTACTTAACATGTAACGTGGGATAAAGATATCTTATTCTGTTTATTAAATCTTCTTTACTTCCTACATGAATGTGTACTTATCTTCTCCACTTCCTACATGTATGTGTACTTACATGTAACTGATGACCAAGACTTTTTTTGCACATGGTTCAAATATGCATTACAGCTTCTTAAAAATCTCTGAAAATCATTGACAGGTGATCAACAGATAGAATATGAACTTATATGGATAATATTGTAAAAATGCAATTATATCTGAAAATATATGTCATTCATTCATTTTGGGTATTTTGAAGTATATGTATTAAGATATCTTATCTCTCCATCACACAGGAAACTGAGCTGATTTTGTGAAAAAGTCGGCGAGTTTACTCGTGAAGGGCTGGTGGTCGCTTCCCGGTTACATTGTAACTGGGTTCTATCTTTCACCTTTTAGAACTGGCTGCCACCATTTAACTGAAAATTGTCGAGAGTGGCATAAAATACCATTCAAAAGCAAAAAAAAAAAGGAATTTGGGCATGGCACCAGAAAACATCAGAAATTCTTAAGACTAAAATTTTTACTTGAATCTGTCTAATCCTGTAATCTGATTGGATAAACAGGCCAATTTGAGAATATTCTCAGACATGAGTAAATTCTCAAGTTTTATGGTGCTGGTGAAGGGCTTCAAATTTTGGCCTATGCACAGCACTTACGGCCATTGAGCAGCGAAGGTTCTTTAACATGCTGACACCTGCTTTGACATGGGACCTCGGTTTTTACTGTCTCATCTGAAAGACAGGAAATCAACCTAGACTCGAACTCACGATCAAGAGGTCGAGGGCGCTACTGACTGAGCCAGGTCGACTTCCTATAAATGTAGAATTAAAGCATTATATATTTTGAATTTATTGTTTAAGTTTCATAAAAGTTGACTTAGAAATGACTCTACATGAATGTTTAGAAAAATGTGATTTACACAGAATATATAGAAAAAAAATTTAAAATTTCCTCACTTTAATCACCATACTGTAAATCTCAATAAGATCTTTATTTGAATTCCAGCAAATCATCTTTACCAAGTTCCAGGAGTTTCTCTTAAAACACTTAGGGAAAGTGATTGTTACAGTGAAAATAGCAATCCCTTTCAAACTTAACTGTTGAGAAACAATTAGCAGTTTCTGTGTATCCTATTGAAATTTAATCAGTTTTCGAGCATACAACCCCATACAAAGGCTTCTGTAAAAATTGTATGTATGTTTTTGTTGTCTGAAAAAAAAATAACAAAACAAAATGACGACGTAAAACTTTGAATTGAGCAGCCATTTGTTAAGTGTTATTTCCTGAATGTCGCATACGATTTGTTCGACCTACATTTTCATCCGGCAAATGGATGTTTATCTAAGTATAGTAATCAGCTGTGACGTTGTAGTTCAACATTGATGTCATAGTGACTACTCTTGATGCATGTATCTGATTTGCTTAAATAAACAGTTTACTGTTTATTGTACATCTATGGTCCTATCTGGCTTTCCTGAATTTAAAATTACATCAGCATGAAATACTCCCACAAATTGGGCTTAAGTTTTAAGAGCGGCAAACTAACAGGGGTTAAGTTGTGGTTTACCAAATCAAAACTATAGGGTGGTGTTCAATAAAATGTATGTTATATTACTTATGCAAATGTTTTTTAATCTCGTGTGAAATTTTCCATTCTGTCATAAGAGGCTGAAATCAGGGCCCCATTCCCAATGCAAAAAACAAAATTTCCCAATTTGCAGTCGAAATCTGCCAATTGAAGTCAAATGACTGAATTTGAAGAGATTCTTGTATCTTCAAAAAGTTTTGTGTATTTTTAGATTTCTCAATTTAAATGGAATGTTGCTAAAATTTCTGATTAAAAAAATTGCCTGGGCTGGCATTCCCAGAAGAATGTGAAAAATCCCTGTTAGTATTATTTGGTGTACATTTATTTGTTAAAGGGAAATTAGCTGTGTTTAAACATCCCCCCCCCCTCCCCCCAAAAAAAAATATATTGATTGTTTCTACTTTCACTACTTGTACTTGATGTACAATAACAATACCATAAGAGCTATACACAGGCATAAACAATCTTATATTCCCATCTTTTTTTTTGTGAAAGTAGTGTCAGGTCCACTGTTCATATATAAATAGTTAGGTTGAGTTTATCAGTTGCAAGTGAAAAAGTGCCAAACCTGGGTTTCTTGATAATTTTCGCAAAATATATAGGAATTTAAGAAATTTATGCCTGTGTTTATCTCTTTTTTGTTATTGTTTATCAATCTAAGTAGTAAAAAGGAGGGAAAATATTTTGGGGGGGGGGGGGGAAACAGCTTAAAAATGCCCCTTTAAGTACATTTGTAAATGTCTGGTTTCAAGGTACACATTCTGTCAAACAGAGCAGTCCAATATTTTCCGGCTGTGGTCATCTGCTGACAATTGTTTGCCCTCTGGGCAATTCTTGATGGGCCTCTTATTTAACATTTAAAAGTTCTGCATTGTGAGTCACGTATCATGTTGCACTTTGAAATGATATATTTTGCCCCCCCTCCCCCCCTTCTTGTTATACGTGGGCAGCTATCACTGCTGAATCAAGTAGCCATATGCTTCAGCAACAGGGGACATGGCAACCATCGTTAATTGTAGTATGCGATAACATCTGAATACAAGATGTACCACTGAAGTCCGCAGCAGACAGATGGTACACAGCTAATCGTTATGGAGTTTCGTAATGACACAACCCTGTAGACATCTCTCCTATGCAGGCATTTATTTCCGTTTGAAGGTTTATGTAAATATCACACCCCGTTTGTGAAACATGTGACTTTAGATTAAGCGGTTTCTGATCGACAGTGGACACAGAACTGAAATAACTAAATATTAGCTATAAATGCACCGAACAGAACTTTAACATTTCAGATGAAGAGTATTGAACTAAAATCAATATATATGATAGGAAAACATCAGATAAGGCCATAGAAATTTTCTTTTTCGGTTTAACGTTGGCTTGCTGGTAAGGGTGCTGACCCCTTGTATAGAAAACTTTGTATTTTAGAGATATTTACATTTTTATCATTTCTACTGCGCATATGTCTTGATTATATAGAACAGGCATAGGCGTCGGAACCGGGGGTCTAGGGGGGGCTTAGGCCCCCCCCCCCCCACTATTTTTTGCAAAGATAGACATAGGTGTTGAAAATTGGGGCTTAGCCCCCAGATGTTTCTGGCGTGTGTGTGCTTTTTAAGTTGGTTTAGCCCCCCCCCCCACTTTCAATTTGCTTCCGACGCCTATGCAGGGGAAGGGTGTTCAAAACAATGGAATTACAAAAGAGGGACAATAAAAAATCATAGTTTGATGATGCATTTACTGTATCTAATATTTTGTTGAATTTTATTCTCAATAACATGAATGTTAATGGTAAAACGATAATGCATGATGACTGATCTTAATTTTTAGTTAAACATTTAGTATCAGTACTTGCCTCAGTCACAATCATAATGCGAAATTTTAGAAAATTGCATAGTTATTAAATGAGCAGGTAAAATGCATCTTGACATTTGTAATGATTTATTGGCAGTTGTTTGCACATGCTGTTGGTATTTACAAAGAAATTTGGGTATTTTGTCATCTAATTGGTAAAGATTTTATGGGAAGAGATTTTATAATCTGGAAAGGTCAAATATTAATAAAAAAAAGAAAAAGATGGATATGTTTATATATGTATGTGTGTGTGCGTGTGTGTGTGTGTATTTCATTTTGAATTTTTTAATTGTCTTACGCCACACTCAACAATTTTTTAGTTATATGGTGGCGGCCATTTTTATTGCTGGAAGATAGAACTGGGTTATGATTGTACCCAGGAAGAGACCTTCCGCAAGTGAACTGGCAAACTTTCTTGCAAAAATCAGCTTAGGTTCCAACGGGACTCAAACCTGTGCTGACCAGGAGTGAGAGACTTCATGGTTCAAAGTGCAATGGCTATTTATGTAACAGGGTTCGTACAGACCTTGAAAAGTGCTTGAATATAGAGTTAGTCCTTGAAAAGTGCTTGAAAACACAAATACCCTTGAAAAGTGCTTGAATTTAATCCAAAATGTTAGATTTCTCTCATTAGAGTGCTTGATATAATGCAAAATGCTTGATTTATTTCATTAGAGTGCTTAAATTTTACTTAAATAAGAAAATAATAGCTTGACCATACAGACCCTTCACCTAGTATGATACAATTTGAATAAAGCATTTTTGTGATGCTGTACTGCTGGACCTCTTTAGTATGTAGTGAAACTCTAAGCGGTGTTTTGAGGACCGCCATTTAAATATAAGAGAGAACTTTGCCGTCAGTGTTTCTTTCTTTTTTTTTACTTTGTTTTGGCTTGCAGGGTTGTGATAGCCTAAACATACCCATTAAAAGTGCTTGAAAAGTACTATGAAAAGTCCTGGAAAAGTGCTTGAAAAGTACTATGAAAAGTCCTGGAAAAGTGCTTGAAAAGTACTATGAAAAGTCCTGGAAAAGTGCTTGAAAAGTACTATGAAAAGTCCTGGAAAAGTGCTTGAAAATTACTATGAAAAGTCCTGGAAAAGTGCTTGAAAATTACTATGAAAAGTCCTGGAAAAGTGCTTGAAAAGTGCTATGAAAAGTCCTGGAAAAGTGCTTGAAAATTACTATGAAAAGTCCTGGAAAAGTGCTTGAAAAGTGCTATGAAAAGTCCTGGAAATGTGCTTGAAAAGTATTTTACATTGGCTGTATGAAGCATTACAATGTAATTATCTATACTGTATAGCTGCATATTTTTGCCCTTAGATAAGAGGGCAAATTTAAAATGAAAGCCAAATTTTCTAGCTTAATTTAAGAAACATTATAACTTGAAATGATATCAGTCTAGAATTGAAATTTTCCTCAGAGTAATTTTGCATGTTCAAAATAAAGTAAAAAGACTGAAATGTTCCTCGGCCTCGGGCCTGTTTCTTTCCTATAAAAGTGGCTGAGCAGTCAAAGCATTATGCTTTTAGCCTCGGTTTGAATCTCGCTAGAACATAAGTCAGTTAACATGTTGAAGGACGATAGTCTTTACCTAGGTGCATCGTAACAAGGTTTTCAGATTCACAGCTAAAAACTGGTTGCCACTTCGTAATTGAAAAATGTAAAGCACCACTAAAACAAAACTTATATGTTTGTTTGTTTTTTATTGTTTAACGTTCCACTCAAGAATCTTTCACTTATATGGAGATGTCACCAAATGCTGGTTAGGGACTTCAAATTTTGGCCTATGCTCGGCACTTATGGCCATTGAGCAGTGAAGGTTCTTTAACATGCCAACACCTACTGTGACACAAGACCTCGGTTTTTACTGTCTCATCTGAAAGACAGGAAACCAACCTGCCGCCAGCTGAACTCAAACTCACGACCTCATGATCAAGAGTCAAGCACGCTACAGACTGAGCCAGGCTGGCTCACTTATATGTTTGTGATGTAAAGTGTGTATTGTCATAGTAACAATCTTGGGTCATTTTCTATAACTAATGAAAACTAAATATGTGGATAGTCAACCCCACAGTGTTTGTTATTTTGTTAAAAATTTCTGTTACAGCCAAATTTGTCTATAAATTAAAGGCCACTCAAAGGAACAGGCAGTAGTAGCCATTATAGACAGGTGGCCTTTATAAAGAGGTTTATTCATTATAAAAAAGTTAACAGAGGTTATGTTTGAATGACCTTTATAGGCAGGTGCCCTTTATACAGAGGTGGCCTTTAATGCTAGTTTGACTATATGTTTGAAATGTGCATTACGATAATCTTTTCTTCTTTTTTTTTTATTACAGTGCAGTGCTATCAGTGTTCCCATTGCTACAAACAATTTTCTACGGAAAGATTACTCAGGGACCATGTTAGACACCATGGTAAGTTATTTTCTGATGGATACGCAAGTGTAATCCTAGAGGTCATGGTACAGAAGGAACCTGCCTACCTCTATGCATTTGGCATGGTTTCTATGATTTTAGGTTAAAAAGTATGTGCCATGCTTTTTAATTATGTTTCTATGCTTCTTAGCTCACCTGAACCAAAGGTTCAAGTGAGCTTTTCTGATCACCTTTTGTCTGTCTGTCTGTCCTTCTGCATCAACAATTTGGTTTAGCTCTTTCGTTTAGGTCCATTGTGGGAAGACAATCAATGAAGTCTTTATGAAACTTGATGAGAACTATCCATCACAACCTTTGTTTTTGAATTTTGGTGGGTGGATCAAAGTAGTTCAGTAATGGGGGATAGGGATGAATATTTTGGTTGAAGCTACAGCAATGGATAAAGGTACAGACCTCAAACTTGGTTTGTAAGTTACCTGTGAAAAACACAATTGCATTATGTGAGTTTGCATTTTGGAAGGTGGATCAAAGTAGTAAATGGGGTGGGGATCAACATTTTGGTTAAAGTTTTAGTTGAAGCAAAGTCTTGGCAATGGATAGAGGTACAGACTTCATACTTGGCCTGTAGGTTACCTGTGACAAGTGCAATTGAATATTTGGATTTTATTTTGAAGGGGATCAAAGTAATGGGTGTGGGGATCAACATTTTGGTTAAAGTTTCAGGTTGAAGCAAATTCTTGGTAATGGATAAGTGGTACAGACATCAAACTTGACCTGTAGGTTACATGTGACATTTAGTAAGAATAGCCAGATCTTCAAAAATCATTGTCTCAACTCCTGCACATCTTAAAAGAAAACTGAATATATGGTTAGAAAGAGCATGAAACCCTCTACCAAAATTGCAAAATTCTTGACCCTTAGGGCATGGGTTCTGCCCCTAGGGTGGAGCTAAATTTACTATATAGTGAAAATAGCCAAATCTTAAAAAATCTTCTCCTCAACTCCTGCACACCTTAAAAGAAAACTGAATACATGGTTAGTAAGGGCATGGGTTCTTGCCCTAGGGTGAGGCTAAATTTATTATATAGTAAAATGTACTTAATATTAGAAAATCTTCCCTACTTCAGTGTTTCTCGGGAACTACAGAGTGAAAGTCCATGAGTATTGTAGGCCTATATCCTTAGTTGTGCAAGAAGTTTCAGTTTGGGGATCCTCAGGGTCTTTCCCCACCCCATTATTTCAGAAATCTTCAATTATCTCAAAAACCATTGAGGTCCCCACCCCTAAACCATATAATTTCTTATAACCCATGACAAGACAAGTTTCAGGGTGAAATTCATTGGTGTCTCCAGGGCCATACCCCACCCCCTTATTTTAGAAATCTTAAATCATCTGAAAAATACCTATACATGTGTTTTGTGCTCCTCATGACTAAACAAGTTGTATATTACAATTTTCGGTTGTTATGGTGAAACGTAAGTTTCTCTGATCACCTAGATGGACTTGGTTAGATGAAGAGTCGGGGTGGTTTGGGAGACCTTTGTAACCGAGTGCTGTTATAAGTATACCTTGTTAGATGAGGTATTAAACCTTCTACCAAAGTTGTGAAAATCATATGGTTTGGGGCAAGAGTACTGCCCCTAGGGCAGGGCCAAAATGGTTATATTGTGGAAATAAACATAATTAAAAAATCTCCTTCACTTTTGTGCATTATGAAGAAAGACTGAATGCATGAATAGAAAGAGCAAAAAGCTTTACCATAATTATAAAATTCATGAACATTTTGGACGGTAAAGCACAAAAAGCGATTGATGTTTTTATTTTTCTGTATCTAATCCGGATATAACAAAATCACATCTCACTATGATATGATTAAACTTGCTATCCTATAAAAGGATTGAAACTTGTCAGTATTGTATGAAAGTTAAATCAATATATCCATCATCTATTATGAAGTATAAAGAGCACATAGTTGACACAATGATTTCTAAAGACCAAAAAAAAAAAAAAAATGGCCATGCTCAGGTGACCGTAAAGGCCCATGGGCCTCTTGTTAATCGTAGGGGCCTAGGTGGCCCCTGGATAAAAATTTTAAGGTACATCACTGTATTTTCCAGTTTTTTTGGCCAACATGGGTAGTTACTTTATGGTAAATACCCCAGGTATTTCCCTGCTTGTTGGTCAACATGGGTAGTTACTTTGTGGTAGATACCCAGGTAAATTTTCTTTAATTCAATCCATGTGAATGATGCAAATACTCTTTGTTTATGTGTGAAAAAGTATCCATTTCCTCAGAAAACCCTGTCTTTCTAAATTTCTACCTGGAGCACTATTATTGAAAAGATGTTTTGTTTTGATTTGATTTTTTAACTGCAGATAAAATGATTTTATGATAACAACATTGTTGGTCAACATGGGTAGTTACTTTATGGTAGATACTCAGGTATTTTCCTGCTTGTTGGTCAACCTGGGTAGTTACTTTATGATAGATACCCAAGTATTTTCCTGCTTGTTGGTCAACATGGGTAGTTACTTTATGGTAGATACTCAGGTATTTTCCTGCTTGTTGGCCAACATGGGTAGTTACTTTATGGTAGATACCCAGGTATTTTCCTGCTTGTTGGCCAACATGGGTAGTTTCTTTATGATAGATACCCAGGTATTTTCCTGCTTGTTGGTCAACATGGGTAGTTACTTTATGGTAGATACCCAGATATTTTCCTGTTTGTTGGCAAATATGGGTATTTACTTTCTGACATTTGTTCTGGTCTCTGTTTAAGAGGACTGGAAACTGTGCAGGTTGAAAACAGCCGTCCTTTCTGACAACAACATTAGATCATACCACCGTGGACGAGGCAGAGAAATATAAATCTTATATGGTGATAAAATTTAAACAGTATTAAAATTATTTTTATGCAAAATACAAATCTCTGTATGTAAATTTTACGATTTCTTTCAAGATATTTCTGTGAAGATAAATTTTATTTTTCAGTCAACCAGTACAAATGTCCTTGCTGTGACATGACCTGCCCTACTCCATCTGGACTGAAGTCGCACTTGAGATACAGACACACAAACGAAAAGCCATACAAGTGTGACCATTGTGGTCACGGGTAAGACGATCATTGATTTTATTACTCAGTCGAATTTCCTCAATTATCATAATCATCTGTGAATGTCAAATGCATGTGAACGAGGATATTACACATTCGTGTTCAGGTACAGATGATTGTAGAGTAAGATGAAACATGCCTGGTTAAACAGTTTTGATTAATCAGCAAGTTTGAACTGTCCTCTGTACATCATTAGTACAGATGTACTTAATGTTAGTGTTGTATCTTACAGTAAAATCTTGAAAGTTTATCTGACATATATTTGTAGCATGATTATAAGGAGAAAGGGGCTGTTCATTTTTGGTTACTTTTTAGCTCACCTGGCTCCATATGGAGCTGCAAAAATGGCCAAAACTTGGTGCATCTTTAATTATTAAAGATGTTTTGTATCATGAACTAAGAATCAGATTTTTTTCAAATATGATAAATATTACGGCTATTTCAATATCTTCAGTGCTCCAAATAAGCTGCGTATTTGCATTTTTTATGCATAAAAAATAAATGGATACGCAAGCAAATTAAATTCCATGCGTAAGATACCCAATGCAAAACAAAACTGAGGCGTAAAATTAAACACATTGGATCTGAAACCTGCTGAGAGATAAAATATTGAGGTAACTTGTTCTGAATGGATCTTGGTCTTAATGTGTGTTAAAGCTCTGTAGTGATAATGCAGTTAAGCTGGTCCAAACCCAGATGTTTAAATTGTGGACTTACATTGTACAGGCAGTTAAATACAGATTAATTAATGGTAATTTAGCAACCAAACCTATATACATTGTAGTAAAATCATTGGAAATGATAATATGGCAACAGAATTGGAAAATACACACTTGACAGAAATTTTGTGGATAAAAATACCCACTGGATTGGAAATGATGGGTATTATACCCAAGTGCTCAAAAAGATATCTGGAGCACTGCTACAGAGTTTACAAATGGAAATAAAATATACAGTCAAACTTGTCTATAAAGGCCATTCAAGGGAACAGGTAAAAGTAGCCGTTATAGGCAGGTTTATTATAAATAAAAATTAACAAATGTTATGTTTGAATGACCTTTATAGGCAGGTGCATACATATAGTATAAAAAAAATAACCTCTAAGGGCACTTCAATTTACATAGGGTCCGGTTTTATACGAGTGACATATTTACTATAAATAATGACTTTCTATTGCAAACATATAGTAGAATGTTGTTAAGAATATATGTCAGGATCATTGTGACAAAGTTTCAATGTCAAAGGTCAAGGTCACAGACATCACAGTAAGCAGAAAATGTCAGTTGTATAGTTGCGTACTTGACCAAATTTTCCAGTGGGGTACCTTAAATGATAACCCAAATCATAGGTTAACACAAAATCTAGTTTGTTTTGTTTATATATTTCTTAACTTCTAGCACAAAGTCAGTGGCTGACCTGAAGAAACATTTGGAAAGTCACAGCTCAGAAGATCCCTATCAATGTGATGTAGCGGGCTGTAATTACACATGTCGGACATTTCAGAGTTATGACAATCACTTCAAGAGAATGCATCAGGTAGTAACAGTATGGTGTTGTAGGTTGTAAATGGCAGATTGCTAGTGGAGGGAAATAAGCAAATTAATTGAATTAACAACATTAACTAATTATTCAATTTTTAGCTCACCTGGCCCGCAGGGCTGTTAACTTTTGCGTTTAAACATCTTTCTCTCCAGAACCAGTGGGCCAATTTTAACCAAACTTGGCATATAGCATCCCCAGGTGAAGCCGCCTAAAGTTTGCGAATGAAAAAGAGATAGGACCAATAGGGGCCCTAAAAGGGGCCTAAAAGGACCAAAACTTGGTACATCTTTAAAAATCTTCTTCTCTTGAACCAATTATCAGATAAGTTTCAAATTTTGTATGCATGATTGTTAAGTCAATATCTACAAAGTTTGCAAACAAAAATGAAATCTGTTCGTAAATGAGCCACTAGGGGGTGCTTCAGTAAGACAGGGTATATTTGTATTACAAATTGTTTAATAACACAAAACTGATCAACTTTGTGTATACAAAGATATATGAGAAAGTTGTTAGGAATTATCTGAGGATCATTTTGACAATTTCAAGGTCATGGGGTTAAAGGTGTAGGCCACAGGCCCCTAAGTAAATGGAAAATATGTTGTTGTTTTTTTTGTAAAATTTTCAACATTTTTGACTACTTCTCAAGACCATTGGACCAATTTGAACCAAACTTGACAGGAAGTATAACCATGTAAAGCCGCATAAAGTTTGCAGATGAAAAGGGGCTAGGACCAAATATGGCTGTTGTGGCTAAATATAGAACAAATGAGTCAGCAGATATTTTTGATTTAATACATGTATCTCCAAAACTATTAAAGCTAGAGAAAAAACCGTTACCTTAAAATGAGCGGCTTGCAACAAATCTACAATTATTTCCTTTTGGTGGAAATTGTCGGGTCGAACCTTATGGTAGTTATCTCCCTTTTTGTGAATTTTTCATGTTTTTGGAGGTTTTTGACATTATCTTGAAAAGTATTATAGGTAGAGTAGAAGTGAAAGAAACAAAAATGTTCAGCATGCAAAGATCTACAAAAAAGTCATAAGGCCGAAATTATCAGGTCGACCCTTAGTCGAGTCGAGTTATTTCCCCTTTAAGTGGATTTTTCATGATTTTGACAGTTTTGACTATTGTCTTGAAAAGTATAATAGAGAGAAAGTGAAAGAAGCAAAAATGTTCATCATGCAAAGATCTACAAAAAAGTCATTAAGACCGAAATTGTCAGGTTGACCCTTATGGGAGTTATTTCCCCTTTAAGTGGATTTTTCATGTTTTTGACAGTTTTGTCCTATTGTGTTGAAATGTATAATGGATAGAGAGAAATTGAATCAAAAATGTTCAGCATGCAAAGATCTACAAAAAAGTCAATAGGGCTGAAATTGTCAGGTTGCCCCTTATGGGAGTTTTTTCCCCTTTGAAGTGGATTTTTCATGGTTTTGGATGTTTTTCATGTTTGTTATCCATTTTATCTTTTACACATTTTTTGATGTTTTCTGCAATGTTGACCAATTTTGCCAGGTGAGCGACTTAAGGCCCCTTGGGCCTCTTATTCATGCATGCATGAACATGATATTTTGTGTAATGTTACATCCAACTGATAGATATTCAAATAAAATTATCTATGTTATTTCACAAAATAAGATGGAATAAACTCCCTTTAATTCTGATGTCCTTTTTACAGATGTTGTTGAAAAATACCCATTATGTAAAACACAATGATTTTTTCAAGACTGTATTCAAAACCGATTTAAAAAGAGTACCTTATGTGTTTTTATTTCTTTTATTTTACAAATTTATGTATAAAAAAATTTTTATAAGTGGGGTCCCACCTATTATTTGTCTTACGTAATTGTGACATAAGCAGAATGAGTTTGCAATTCTGAAATCGCTAGAGTCGATTGAGAGTCAAATGTCAAAAAACAATTGACCTGGCATTTTATTTTTTTTTCTGTTGCTAATGTTACATAATTTTTTCTGTCTTCCAAACCTGTAGCACTAGCAATGGAACTTAACTGTTTTTACTACGTCTTAGCACATTTACCCAGAATGCAGTATGCTCTTTGCAAATGCAGACATGTTATCTCTACTGATTTCGGCGGTAGTCTATCGCTCTTTAGACTGATCTTCCACCTACCGCTTTTCTGTCCAAAACTTCCGATTTTTTTACATTTCTACCAAATCAGAGTAATTTTCTAAATTTATTTCTAAGTTTATTTCACACCTGTGAATTGTTTTGACAGTACCCAGGCCTCTGGTGATATACAGGCTAACTACCTAAGGTACTATTCTTCACACCTAATTAATATTACCTGCAGATAATACTGTCACTTGTGATCCCCAATCACCATCCATAGACGATAATTTATTCCTGATAATCCTAAATTCAAAAAACTTATCTGCGTTTTGATATGTCAGACAAAGAAAATACGATATGAGGCTGATTATATCACTATCGATTGCATCTCATATTATTGAAAAATAATGTTCCACATCACAATTACACTTCCAGAATACAAACTAAAATTTGTAATTTAACACCAAAAGAAAGAGCCAATGAGAACAACAAGGTTCGACATGTGTCTGTATATGCAACTCACCACGATCGATTGCTGTATATATCGCAGACGGATAAAAAGTTTTATCAACAGTAAATTGGTCTTGAAAATATCAAATGCAGTGGATAAAAGGATAAAATTGAGTGCTTTACATAATGTAAAGGTGCATAACATTAAGCATTTAATTGATTCAGATAGTGGAAGCATGACAGGAAGAACGAAAATGTTGTATAAATGAAACCTCATGTAATTGTTGTATTTGTGTAGTGGTAACTTATGCTTAAGTTGTGTTCTTAAAAACTTTTAATTGAACATGGATGAAAAATGATATGTATTGGTATGTATCAAGATAAACAAGTCAAAATGTTGATATATCATGATACGCTCCCCCTCTTCTCTCTCTCTCTCTCTCTCTCTCTCTCTCTCTCATTTGTCATTTTTTTTGTCATGTGTTCTTATTTTCTTGACAGGATATGGATGTACAGAAGTACGCTTGCCATGTTTGTGATAATGTGTTCACGAGAGGGGGAAATCTCACGCTCCACCTAAAACGCAAACACAAGTTTAGATGGCCTTCTGGTCACTCCAGGTTCAGGTACGTATGTACAAAGAAGTTTTATGTGGATTTCAAATTTTGTGAGTATTTCAAACTAGTTTTGAACCCTGACATGGGGGCAGTATGTAATGATGGACTATTTCTATACTTCATTTATTGTGGATTTTAAGTTCGCCTGGACATAAGCCTGTTTCTTTTTAACGGCAAGGAAGAGGGCTTTGGTATTTTGGTATTTAGATTTCTTAAAACCAGAGCATTCAATTGGTACCTTGACTTTTGACCTAGTGACCTCGACCTTTGACCTACTTTAAAAAAACTTTAACCATGCCTCTATCTTTAAAACCATGAGAGATAAGGCTTTGATATTTTACATACAAATTCCTTATGACCATAGCTTTCATTTGGTACATTGTCTTTTGACTTAGTGACCTTGACCTTGGGGAGCCGGCCTGGCTCAGTCTGAAGTATGCTCAGCTCTTGATCGTGAGGTTGTGAGTTCGAGTCCAGCTGGCGGCAGGTTGGTTTCCTGTCCTTTAGATGAGACAGTAAAAACAGAGGTCCCGTGTCACAGTAGGTGTCGGCAGGATGTAGTGAAGCAAGCATCATTTTGATCAATAGAACACTAAACACCATTTTTATGGTGTCAAATAATGTTTGTTTGCCCTTCCCTGACTGACCTGGAAAATTATATTAGAAAGTGGAAAAAAAAAATGTATTTTTCCTGTGGTGTGTAGCATTCTGTTATTTCACATTCAGCTGTATCAAAAGTATATGAACCGTTGGTAAAATAAATGTCAACTGGAAGAAAAAATATGTCTGACATTATGTCGTATTTCATAAAAAAAATAAATTATTTTGCTTAACCATGTCAAAAAATGATAATAATAATGTGGGCTTTTTGTACATGGATCATCTTTGATATACAATTCTGACTTGTCTTGGGAAATGTAATTGTGTTTCTCGGGTTTAGTAAACTGTATTTATTTGAAATTTATGTTTTTATCTATATACAGATACAAAATGCACGATGATGGCTTATGGAGACTGCAGACTGTCAGATACGAAAGCATTCGTCTGACGGAGCAAATTGAGCAGTGCGAATCAAACAACAATGACGATAACAGCATGGATAATGAGCCATCTCAGAGTCCTGAGGTCTCGGCAACAGATGATACATCACAACAGCCCCCCACCAGTTACAATGAACAAACAGCTGAACGTGAAAGTGACAACATTTCTGACGAGTGCAATAAAGATAATAACAAGGAAACTGACTCTGTAATTTTGCTGTCCGGCAATATGGGATATTATCACGATGTCACAAAAAGAGTGTCAGGACTAGAAATAGATCAGACGAATACTGCAGTAATAGATCTGTCTCAACATGGAGTGTACGATTTGTCTTCTCATTCTAACGCAGAACGTCCACATGTTCCATCTCATGAGACAGTGGGTCCATTTATCATAGCTAGTCAAGCAAACAACATTTCCATGCCAAATCTAAGTTCGATGGATTCAGTCGAAGGAATGGATGTTATTCAATCACTATCCACAGTTCCTATTTCCACGAGTAACTTTACCCCTGGATCCACCCAGACACTGTCAAATGTTGATCCTGGATGTATTATAACGATCCCGTCCTACAATAATTCTCCCGGTAAAAATATGGATGGTGCTCAAGTGGTACATGTAACATGCAATGATACTCTCTCGGAAAACATGGCTTACAATTTAGAAATGTTAGGCGACGTCGCCATGTTAGTTCCAGTTTCCAAATCAAAGAAAAAGACAGAGGGTGCAAATTATTCTGTACAAGAAGCACAGAAAAATAGGAAGCGTAAATGTTCAGTTGATTCAGATGCAGACAGCTGATATTTACTCCATGAATTTGTTAAAGGTAGATAACCCTTGAACAAATCTAGAAAGGCATGTTTGCTTTGAACTTGATTATTCAAATATTTAATTGGGATCAAGAATTTGAATGAGAATCACAGATATTGAGATGCATTCCTTGAGTGTATATATGTAAACAGTCAGTCTAGCTAGCTCTGGATGTAAACATTAATACCTGAAATAATAAAATATCAGGAGTCAATCATTTCTGAAGAGAGTGGTGTAATTGTGGTGCTTGAAACAATGATGTCTCTCACCTCCAATCAGCACAAGTTGGAACCCCGCTGGAACCTAAGCTGATTTTGTGACAAAGTTTGTCGGTTTTCTTGTGGAATGCCGGTTGTCTCTTTCTGTGTACAACGTAACTGGGCTCTTTCTCTCTTCCAGCATTATAGACTGGCTGCCACCATATAACTGTGTAAGAGTGGCCTAAAACAAATTCAAACAATCAAAATCAATTCTAGAAATGTGTTCATTTACAGATTGTCAAGTAGAAATTTTATGGATTGATAGATTACTTGATAACATAACTAAGTTGACTGAAAATAGCTGAAACCATTAAAAACCCTGCAATTCAGCAGTTTTGTGTGTGTAATAATTTTGATCTTTTATTCAGTTTATTATGCATCTTAACTAAGAAATTAGCAAAGATAAAACAATTCCCTGAATAATATTTTTCAATTAAAAGAAATATTTCAGTATATTGAAAATAAAGAACTGTATTCCTAAATATTTTTAACCCTGGCTATTTTTTGACCATTTGTGATGGAAAAACATATCCACCCTGTCTTAAATTTGTCCTTATTCACCATAGCATAATGAATGTCTTGTAGGTTCATGCTTCAGTTATTTAGGTTCAACATTTCACTTTCATTTTAGAATAAGCACTCTTATCTAAGGGCAGAAATTAAATGGGAACAAAAATTTCCAGCAGTATATTCTTCTAAGGTTTATGATGTCATCATCTTCATACATGTATATTATGTACGACCTTTGTCAAGCAATATCCTTTATTTTGAAAGGTTTTATGTTGATATATGCAGTTCATTCCTTATATTTTTATTTTGTTGTGTTGTAAAATTAAAATTGGGTTATCTTTTATCAAGCAAAGATACCATTTCACAGTCAGTGATGTTGCTATATCTATCTTTGTTATATAGCCCCAAGATTGAAGACGGGCATTCTGTTGATGGTTTATATGTTTATCAGCACAGGTTCGAGCCCCGCAAGAACCTAATCTGATTTTTGTGAGAAAGATTGCAGATTTACTTGAAGAAGGCTGTTCTTGGTACATTATAAATGGGTTCTCTACTCACCATTCAAAACTGGACGCCAACATATAACTGAAAAATGGTTGTGTGTAGCATAAAATGGTATTCAAAAACAATAATTGTGAGAGTCAAACACGGGTAAAGATGTGTTATTGTTACTTCAATAGATATGATTTAGTATCTACAATTGCAAAAAAATTATTTTTTCATTTAATAGAGACATTTTATAACAGCAAAACTTTCGAGTTAGCCCGGATTACCATTATAATCTTGCTTTTATTATCACCATCATGTGATTCTAGAAAAATATTCCTCAACATTGTTTCCATTTTTGGAAATGTATAGAAAGCCCCAAAGGTGCAGTTGGTAAGAGTGTTCAGAAGGTCCTGGGTTCGATTCCTGGTCTAACTGCACATTTTTCTCTGCCTACTACATTTCAGTAATTTGGCGTTCAACATAATAACCCACTGTGGTATATTGTAAGAGTCTCTTCGATTTCTTGACACAAAATTATGTTAATGTGCAAAAACATAAGGATGTTCCATGAACATTGCGAAGGTTAATATGAAAACCAGAAGAATATATGGGGAACAAAATCCAAAAAGGCGCGAATAAATGTAAGATCATAACGGTAATCTGGACTAACCCGAAAGTTCCCTATCAGGTTGTGATTATCATATGTTCAACATTGGGATCACGTTTGTGGAGTGAACTCCAGTGGAGCCGTATGATGTAAATCAGTCGATAGATGTGGATGTGGAATTAAGTAATAAATCTTACCTATATGTTACAGACCACTTTTATAGGAATCGGTTTATAGGCGAGAATGTGGAATTGCACTTATAGTATTTCCTTAATGATATAGGCCATTATATAAGTGTAGATGTTGAAGTAAATAGGAAGTCTTTCATACATTGTATATGCAGGTCATATGTTTGTGGTTTTTTTTTTAATATATATATATATATATATATATATATATATATATATATATATATATATACAGTCAAACTTGTTTATAAAGGCCAATCAAGGGATCAAGCAAATGTAGCCATTACAGACAGGTGGCCTTTATAAAGAGGTTTATTCATTATAAAAATAGTTAACAAAGGTCATGTTTGAATGACCTTTATAGGCAGGTGCCCTTTATACAGCGGTGGCATTTAATGCAAGTATGACTGTATTTGCATTATTCATCTGTATAAGTTACATCAATAACATTTATGAATGTAGAAAAACTGCTTCTATCTGAGATTGCTACATGTGCATTGATTTGTAGAAGGAAGACCATTAACTAACCAGAATGCTCTCAAAATGGTAAAAAAAATAGTTTGAACAACACAAGTAAAGATTTTCTTCCTCTTTTTTTAGTTGTACCATTGGACTCAAGATTTTTGAATTTTTTTAAATATATGTTTTTTTTTTAATCTTAGTTTGGCAAATACTGTGTCTTTGTTTGCTAAAATGAAATTCAATAAATTTTAGGTGTTATTGTATATTGCAGGAGAGTATCTGATTGAAAATAGGTGCCATAGAAATTTTTGTTTATAAATTAAAGGTACTGTATAGTTGTTTTTATTTGTGGGGGATTTAATTTCGCTATATTTGCAGTCAATTACAATATCGCGAAATTAGATACCCATGAATATAATACCTTCCACTTATGAAGTATCGGGAAGACAATTCGTAATTAATCTTGCATGAAATTTGATACCGGTGAATAAGTTCCTTTCAGAAAAACGCGAAATTTTCTCCCTGCGAAATTAAACAACTACACAGTATTAGACTTCAGTGAAGTTAAGTTTTAGTTTCTTAGTTGACATACACAAAGCTGTGTACATTCTATAGATTTATTGAACAATGGGTAAGGCTAAATGAGTGTGTGTGTGTGTGTGTCAGACAATCAGAATATTCATATTTTTTGGTTTCAGTATTGAAGAATATTAGCAGAAAATTGAAAATTTCTATATGTCATCATTACCTATTTACACATATTGAAAAGAGACATTAAAATTTTGTATCCTGCAAAACTCATCAGTACTTTAAGATGAAACAAAGAAAATTTACATCAAATCAAACACAAAAACCTCAAAACATTAATAGTTAATCAAAGTAAAAAAAAATATTGAAGATGAACAGATAAAAAACCTCTAATAGTGTTTTGAAAAATTGTGGTTTTATATGAAATATATAGAGAAAAATACTCACTTTTGTCATCTGACTGTATACACAAGTCAAAGGAAATCTCACACATACATGAGGTTATGTAAGGAAAATATTCCATGAAAATGAAAGATGAAATTGCTGACGATTTAGGATTTGAAATGATAAAAACCCACCTTGCCACATGTCTGAGCCAGAGAATTGTTTTAGATTACCTGTCATTGGCACCGCAAAGTGTTTAAAATTAATTATTAAGGCTAATCATGTGATTATGTAACTTCAATCAAGATTGTAATTCATTATGTAATTAAATAATTTTTTGTACAAATTTTGTTGTTGTTTGATAATTATTGGTGTGGAGAGGCTGAACACAGCATCAAATAACGTTGATTACCTTCTAGCTTAGGAGCAGCCATCTTCTACCTTAGAAGCAGTCATCTTTTGGTTAAATTTAACCAACGAAAAAAAACATGTCTACAAACTTTAAAAGCATCGTTCATTGCAATCGCATTATTTTACACCAATCCCAGTTAAGAGACGGCTAGGGGTACAAACGGTACCAGGACGTGTTCGAGACACGTTATCGGGTCGTACGCGTGTTCGAGACCTCGGTTCGTGACCAGCTGTAGGACGTTTATTGGTATATCTTTTTATACTGATTGTTTTAGCAAAAGTAATCGTTATAAATACTACTGTATACATGCCTACACTTGAGACGTTCTTTTTCTTCTGTAAAACGTCTACGTCTTGCGGGATGCCAATCGACTATTAAACCCAGCCTCTTTTAATTATTGCGAATATGCGATCTTGTAAGTGCAACTCCAGTATACGGCAGTATTTGTATTGGTCATTTTTGTTAAAAATAAACACCATATAATTTGAATTTTAAATAGTATTTTACGCCACATTCAACGATTTTCCAGTTATATGGTCAGTCTCGGCCAGTTTTTAATGGTGGAGGAGAGAACAGTACATGGGAAGAGGCCACCGGCCACCCGCTAGTAGACTGACAAATTTTCACACAATAATCAGCTTAGATTTCAGTCGGGACTCGAACCTGTGCTGACCAACATATATTTCAATTAAGTCATGAAACGACTTGAATGAAGTCATGAAACCGGACCTACAATTGGGCCCGAAGTCACTGAATTTACTCAGTACTCGAACTCAACTAACATTTCATTATTTGTACGCAAAACACACGAACTTCATGCTGCAGTTGGACATGTATATATATTGATGGCATACAATAATTGTAAATAATGATCCAAAGTATTGCTCATTTATTTTTTTCAAACCCAAAAGTTTTAAAAACGATTATATAGTAAAAATAATGAAATAAATGGAATAATTTGGAATATTATATAGCAAAAATAATGAAATAAATGTTGAGTATTGAGTAAATTGGTGACTTCGGGCCCCAGATCCGTCTTGCAATAGGCCTACATGAAAACCGTGAATTTAGCGACAGAGACAACTGGGTTCTTTTTAAAAACCCATGCGAACTCAAAAAGATGTTTTATATTTTTAATTTTGTACATCGATGTTCATTGGCGGATTCATGGGGTGGGGGTTGCAACCCCCCTTTTTGAAAAAATGATTTTTTAAAATTATTATTATCATCACGTCTGGAATCCAGGAAAAGGCTTCCCAGAGCATTTTAAATTAGACCTACCGAAATTTTCGCGTCTCGCTCCGCCCGGCGAAAACAAATATGAATTATACTTTCACTCGAAATCTTGGATCCATCCTGGATTTGTATATTTTGAGTTTTATGGATTTGGACTACTGACTTTGTACAAATTTATTATGGGTTGTGTTTGCCCTACATATCAGTAAAAATTGTCGTTTGCGGTTTTTTTTTCAGCATGTATGAATATAACAATTTATTTGTAGACAAAATCTGCATTGGATCAATATATATACATATTCTCCTGTGATATTAGGCTATCAGCTAAAGATCTGAAAATTTTGCTCCAAATTTCTTTTGAGAAGGGTATTCAATATGATTTACTAGTGGATAACTAAGCGTTTTTCTGTGTCTGGATGCAGAAAAATGCTTCTACCAATGCTTCTCCAAATTTCAAAAATTATTGTTTTTAATAGATGCATAAAACATGACCCCCAAATGAAATATTGCCTCACAATTTATCAAACACTTAAAATTATGTGCAGTGACCAAGGAAATAGTGCCCATAACGTTCATAAAATAGGAGTGAAACCTTTATTTTTTCTATAAAAGGTCGGAAAATTAAAAAGGAAAATCCAAAAATTCTTGCACATCGCTGATTAAATTTTAATTTTACGCCCACTCAAACTTTAAAGCTCATTCGGCTTTTGATGATGTATGCATTGCATCACAATAAGTAGAATTTTATGTCACCAGCCTAAAAAACATCCACCTATTAAAACAATTCTAGATCCACCACTGTTGTAAATATTTATTGCATAATCAAAAGGCATATAAAACAATGAAAACGGATCTCATGCACAGTTTCGTGCATTACTGTACGTACTACACGTAATTTTCTGTCATTGTAAATGTTTATACTCAACCCCCTTTCAAAAAATCCTGGATCCGCCCCTGATGTTGAATCCACCAAGCAATTAAAAAAATACAAATGCCGATCATATAGTGGAGTAAGAAAAAGCGGGTGTCCAAACTATGCATGTACATTTCAAAGACATTCGACTTAGACCTCATAATAATTTGAGAGAGATATTATTCGGGTAAGTGTCATTCATATCCAATACATTTTCTCTGTGCACCGCTATTAAGTTAAACCATTCATCTGAGTATCCTTGAACGTTGTTTAGATATGAGCCAACACAACCGAAAAAAAAACACAAAATAAATCAATTTTAAGGTCAATAAAGTGTACTTTCAAAGTAGGCTTTTGATTAATTAATTTTCAGGTTGCTTTGCATTAGTAACAAAGGTATATTGTGGTCAAATTAAAGTATATGATTAATTTTGTTTTCCAAAATCTCAATACGAATGTACGAGAGAAAAGACGAAACATATAATTCCGGGAAAATACTTCACGCCATACCGCTCTGGACTTGTCTTTCATAGACACCGAAGTAAACAACATGGCGACTAGAAACTGATCAACAGGTGTAAACAGTTGACATTTCAATCTTTATTCATCATAATGTTAATTCGAAAGCGGATGTTATTTTAACAGAAATGTCTCTGTCTGCTCAGGATAGAAAAACTTATTGGAAAGACCATAAAGACAGGTAATTCCATTACAGTTTCTTAACGCAATATCGCAAACGAAAAGTTTGACCACGGACATGGATTAACCTCTGCTGTCTTATCAGTATTTGACGGAAAAACATTGAATAAAAAATAATAGATAAATAAACGGAACATTTAGAATTAAAAAAAAGAAAGAAAGAAAAGAAAAACCGAAAGTATAAACAAAATAATGGCACGTGATAATCAATAATCGTTCATCTGCAATTTAGATTTTATTTCATTTTGTTTAAAAATAATGCTAATAGTAGATATGACTGTTGAATGAAATACATTTGCATTTTCTTATTTTGAAGTTGAAATTAAAAAAGCGCAATTTTGACTGCATACTGAAAATTCCATAGACGAAAAGCATTTGATTCTGAGGGATGGGGCTGGCAGATTTTGGAGATAAATATTCTGGCCTTGAAAATATTGAAAATGAATAATTTGTCCTCTGCTCACGACACTAGAAAATGAATAATCTGACCATAACTGGTGCCAAAGTTCTTGTGAAAATTAATTAAAGTTAACAAATTTTCGGTTCGCTTGCCATATTTCATTCTTCATTTTTTTTGTCAGGCTATGCTCGCCATTTTTTTATTAGAATCTAAAATATGAAGAGATTTAAATACATAATTGAGAATAACAAATAGCAGGGTTGAAGTCTTTTAAATACAATGACAGGTGTCCATTTGTGTGTGTCTGGACAAGCAGCACGATTTATGCAAAAAGACCCAGAATGGCCAAAAATACCCAAAACACAAAAACATGTATCAGGTAGTAATTTTACAATCTTATTATAATATGATGAATAATTTTTATGACTGTAGATATTTTTGACTTTGATAATGCTGTTTTATCCAATTTCACAATGTTTTTCTGAATTAAACCATATTACAGTCAGCATGACACTTTAAAATGTACCAGAATGTTACTTAAATGGCACGGTAAAGACGTTTAATACATATGTTATCATCATTTTCCTCAATACGTAGAATTTGTATAATATAAATTTCACATAATATATGAAGAATATCACGGGAATTGTGAAAACACATAATTGAAGAAGACCGATTTGGCTCTTCATTTTACTAAATGACAGTGTCAGTAAGTTCCGTGAGAGTTGATAAATGTTGATTTTTTTTTAATTTCTAGTTTTCTATGAAATATTTATGCAGAAGAAAGAGCAAATGATTATTTTGGCAAATTAATTTCGATTTAATTGTATTTTGGGTCTTTTGGGGTGTTTTTGTGTAGTTTTGGGTCTTTTGGGGTAAATCGTGCCACCATGTCTGGACACTGTTCAAATATCAGAATTGGAATTTTGATTAGCGTTTTAATTCACACTGAAAAAACTAATTTCAGTTAAACAGTGGTAGCAAGTTTGTGATATCTCTTCATAAACAAATCAGAATATAAAAAAGTCAAACGTGTACATCAGTTTTAATTCGCAGGCATTTTAAAAGATTGAAAGTCAATATAAAACAGCAGTCACCTGTCATATGATCAGTAGATTTAGTCAAATGCTCTCTACATATGTTGTCGTAATCAGTACTTTCAGTTTCATTTGTAGTAAATAAGGTGACAAATGTCCTTAAGACACAAATGACGACTTGAAATATGTACACAGGATATTTCATAATAATCCTTTAGCTATACATGTACAGTAAAACCTGCCATAATGGGATGCCTTAATTCAGTGAACACCCTCTGATAACGGACAGTTTGTCTAGGTCCGGAATTACATTGTTATCTAAGACTACTAGAGTCTGATTTAAATAAACAGACACCTCTCTTTCCCGGACAACAGACAAAGTTGTTGGCCCCAAGATGCATAATTTCTGAATTTTTAACCTTGAATTAGCAGACAGTCTTCCTATGATCGACTTTCATTGCCACATGCAATTTCTCACTAAGCTGTATGTCCCAACTAGTACAGTAAAACCTGCTATAGCGGCCACCTGTATATAAGGATTACCTGTCTATAAAGGCCAGTTTTTTTCAAGTCCCTTGAGTGCATACTTCAACTAAATTGAACCTGTATATAAGGGTCACTTGCACATAAAGTTCAATATTTTCTGGTCCCTTGGGTGGCCCCTATATACAGGTTTTACTGTACTTCTATTTTGAGAAACACTCCCACAATCTTTTATTTTGTGTTTTTGTTATATATTTCCTTGCATTGCATCGTAACAGTTACAGTTATTTACAAGAACGATTGCATTGATTATATGTATGAATGTTTTAGGAGTGAATGGTCATCCTTCATTTAGCGGACACCTCTCTATAATGGACAGTTTGATAAGTCCGGCAACTGTCCGCTAAACATAGGGTTTACTGTATATATAAATATCTCAGATACCAAAGAATCAATCTCCAGGACCAGTCACAACCCACTACAAATTCATATGTATTGTTCCTGATGCATTTAATTTTGCTGAGGTTTCACTTTTTGGTTATTTTCACATCACAGCAAACAAGTTAGACCTTTGATTAACATTTAAAACAATTTATTCTCTGTCATTTGTCAAGAAAAAAAGTTTCCATATTGCTTTGTTAAGAAGTTCTGGGGATAATTGATTGTGGAGTGACAGAGATACACTACATTTTTACACATAGAACTTGTGATTCCTTTTCTTATGTTTGTTTTTTCTTCATTTAGTCTTAATCGCATCAGGTCACAGTTAGATGATAGAGACTCTCCAGTGAGACGCAGCTCTCCAGCAAAGAGTCCTGGATATGGAGGAAGACGGAGTCATTCTCCACTGGGAAAGTATCGGAAGTCGTCATCACCAGCTTATCTACCCAGGTATAATTTTCATAGATGTATTCTTGAAAAAAAAGAGATCTGTATTTAATTCTTCGTCATCTCTTTACATGTTTATACATGCATTAATTACAGGTTTAAAGCGCACCCTGAGTAAAAAATGAAAATTTCAATATTTATAGAACTCATCATTCTAAGAACAGCATCGTAAACCCAATCAAAATCGGTGCACATATTTTCAAGATATTTGTGAGAAACAGCAAAACTCACCTTTATGAATGGCTCAAGTAGTCACAAAGGGTTGAGCTTCATGTGACGTCACAATAAGGACTCTGGGTGCAAAGTACGTACTTCATTATAGGCTTAGTATCAACAGTGCTACAGGCCTGGATGGCAATTAATACACTTCATGGTTTATTGAGTGAATATATCTTTTTTGTGTACGTACACTTACGCAGGAATAATTGTTTTCAGTTGTAGCAGTCATAACATTTGTTTGGGAATTTTTAATTGATCGATAATAGGGGATTAAGTTGTAACCCTTTCCATGTTAGGCAATGATAAATTCTACATAAAGAACTCGATTTAGCTTTATTTTTCATTATCTCGATATATGAATCTATACTTACTTTTACTTCTGTGTAAAAATAGCATAATTGTAATCCATGGAGAACAAAAAATTTAAATATAAAAGACTTCGCGGAATTAAATTGTAAAAACAAAAATAATTGAATTATTTTTTTTATTTTTTTATACACTGATATCGTAATAGTAGGCTTATTTCATGTATTGTATGTCATTTTGAAAAGACAACTGCTGTCAATATTGCATTGTGTGTTTGGCAGAGATAATCAAGTACAGTAAAACCTGCTATAGCGGCCACCTCTATGTAAGGATAACCTGTTTATAAAGGCCAGCTTTTTCAAGTCCCTTGACTGTATACTTCAACTAAATTGAACCTGTGTATAAGGGTCACCTGCACATAAAGGTCAATATTTTCTGGTCCCTTGGGTGGCCCCTATATATAGGGTTCACTGTACTTGTACATATATATTATAATCAGCTACATTGTATGTGTAATTGGAATTGAGAGAAACATCTACTATAATGAAAATGGAAATTTTATGAAAATAAGGTTCTAATAAACAACAATGATATTTATTTTCAGGGTCGCGTTTTTATTCACTGTTGGTTACAGATTATGTGTCAATTATTTATAGAACATACAATGTAGCCACTTTTAACATACTACATGTACATGTATATGGAAACAAAATATTATAAATCAAGTTTGAACTATTTTTCTTTTTTATTATATAAAAATAAAAATTAAGAAAAAATGCAATAATAATTTGTGTTTTATAATATCATGAATTGAAATTTACTTGAAAAAAAATCACATTTCCGTTACGTGTGATTTACATGTACAAAAGGTGTGTTTCTGGAATGCGTACGGGAATAATACTACACCCAATTATCTCAAGAATAAAAATTTCAGTTGGCTCCCAGATGGAAGCTGTTTATTACTTTCACACTCGTATTATTGGCAAGCAATGCAACACAATGGGAGATGTAATTTTTGGTACATTTTATTCTATATATGCATGACGTCTGAGACATAGTCACATGCTATATGGATGTCTGTTATGATATACAATATCTTAATAGTTAAAACAATATACTGTACAGATATGCATATGATTCATTTATCAATCAATTATCACAATTTTTACTACTGTATCTATTATGATCAATAATCATCAGTCAAGATCAAATTATCTATCTATCTCTGTCTGTCTTTCTGTGTCGGTCCATCCATCGAGCGGTCCGTCCATCCATCCATCCATCCATCTATACAAATTTTTATTCATTTATTGCCCTACATAAATGATTAAATATCAACTTCTTTGAAATCTATTCTGACATGAATAATTATATGTAGCTTATAATACACAGTCAGAAGGGATTAAGTTGTCTCTAATAAAAAACCCACTCGCTGAGAATCCCAGCACAACATGACATGGCAATACAATGGAAGGTGTGAAGTAAATGGGTGAAGTAAAGATTATAAGATAACATACATCATAGATGGCCGCTGTTCTTTTTTGTTTATAAAACAAGAGAATGTACAAAAGAAAAAATGAATATATAAAAGCTCAAAATAAAGCATTATACTATAAATCTAACAAAGCCACCTGTCTGTAAATGTAACACATGAAAAAAGCCAAAATCATGTTCATTATATGACTGCATTTAAGTGAAATGATTTCATATATTTTAAAAGCGCCAAAATAATGAGTTATTTGGTAAATTTTGTGATTTTGACAGCAATGAATATGACTTGCTTTCCCATCCACTTTAATGTATGCCATGACAGTAGTCATTCTAAGGACTCTTCGTGACATCACAATGTATCTTTCCAATTTACCACAAGTGGAATGAATGGTTTATTATTTTTCCGAAAGCAGGTAAAATCACACACTTTGGAGGTCAACGTCTCAAAAGCATGTCACCTATTTTGGTTGGGTTTTCGCAATTATTCTTAAAATGATTAGTTCTATAAATACAGAAATTTTCATTTTTCACTCAGGGTCCTTTTTAATCTTTTTACTCAATATGAGTGAGTTATTTACTTTTTGGAGTCAACATGTAGTGTTACAAACTTGTTCAAATTTGGCATACACTGTCTCCTCCACTAAAATCTGGCCAACGCAAAGTGACTAAAATTGTTGAGTGTGGCGTAAAACAACATCTTAATTCATATTAATCATTATCATAAAGTAGAAAATGAATGACTTTATGACTCTATTCTATCTGTTCATGATTTTTTTTTTCATTATTCACAGAATTGACACACCCCCAGAGCCAGACGGTCCAAGGGGAACAAAACTAAGAGGAAGTAAATATGATATTGTCCCACCTGTAACACGATACTCTCATCAAGCGTAAGTAAAAAAGTATTACGTCTGTCTTAGATCCATCATGAAAAATGGCCTGGCATTCTGTTTGACAAAATATTGTTCCAATGTGCATGATTCAGTGGTTATGTATATGCCTCACAGTTGGTCTTTTTATTGGTGATGATGATTTTAGTGATTTAGTGCCGAAAAATTTGCCTCACAGTGATTTATGTGGTGATGACATCACCTCAGTGATTTATGTGGTGATGACATCATCTCATTGATCATGTTTGATTCTTCAGTGATTTATGTGGTGATGATTAGTGATTTTGTCTCATATTTATGTTATTCTCATGTTTATTCTGATTATTTTGTCTCATAGATTCATCATCACCTCGGTGATTTATGTGGTGATTTTGATTCAGCCATTCAGTGGTGATGACTCAAAATTGATTCTTTGTTGATGATTTTGTCTCACATTTATTTCATGGTGGTGATTTAAGGGATTCAGTGCTGATGACATCACCTCACAGTGCTTTAGTGGTGATTTTGATTCAGCCATTCAGTGGTGATGACTCAACATTGATTCTTTGCTGATGATTTTGTCCACATTTATTTCGTGGTGGTGATTTCAGGGATTCAGTGCTGATGACACTACCTAACAGTGATTTAGTTGAGATTTTGATTAAGTGATTCAGTGGTGACGACTCCACATTGATTCTTTGCTGATGATTTTGTCTCACAATTATTCAGTGGTGGTGATAATTTCAGTAAATCAGTGCTGATGACATTGCCTCAGAGTGAATTAGTGGTGATTTTGATTCAGTTATTCAGTTGTGATGATTCCAAATTTATTCTTTGGTGATGGATTCCATGTTGATTCTTTTGTGATGTGTTTTTCTCACAATTATTCAGTGGTGGTGATTTCAGAGATTCAGTGCTGATGACATCACTTCACAGTGATTTATTTGCAATATATTTTGCCGCACAGTTATTTAGTGGTGATTTTGATTCAGTGGTGATGACTCCACATTGATTCTTTGGTGATGTATTTTTCTCACAATTACATGTATTCAGTGTTGATGATTTTGTCTCAAGACTCCAGTGATTTATTGATGTGTTTGTGTCCAACTGATTCAGTGGCCATTTGCCTTACAGTGAATTATGGGTGATGTGTTTGCCTTAAAGTGATTCATGGGTGATGTGTTTGCATTAAAGTGATTCATTTGTGATGTGTTTGCCTCCAATTGATTCAGTGGCCATGTGTTTGCCTTATAATGAACATGGGTGATGTATTTGATTCATTGGTGATGATTGTGTTTGCTTCCAAGTGATTCATGATCATTAGTGATGTGTTTGCCTGACAATGATTCATTGGTGATGTGTAAATTCCAAGTGATTCATGGGTGATATGTTTGCCTCTAATTGATTTACAGTTGAAGACTCATATATCCCACAGATATTCAGTGGTGATGATTTCATGGTAATTCATTGGTGATGATTGCCTCACAGTGATTCATCGGTGATGTGTTTCCTCCTAGTAATTCATTGGTCACATGTTTGTCTCTCATTGATTCACTGATGATGACTGACAAATGGTGGTCTCACAATTGTTCTTTGGTGATGGCTTCACATTGATTCATTGGTGAAGCGTTTGCCTCCCAGTGATTCATTAGATTTAGTCTCACAGACACTGTTTGATGCATGCAATGTCAGTTTTATCTTTATGTGAAACATTATACACTTATTTCATCATGTTTATGGCTTTGCAACTTTGCAGGCAACAGTAGAGGCTTTGGCTAACAGTTGTCCAGTGACTTCCCTAATGCCTTGGGACAATATTTTGATTGTCACCTAAACCCATGGAATAACTGTTTGTTATTGAGTAAGAAAAAATCTCAATTATGTTTTACGTACAATGTGACTATGAAAATCAAACATGTATAGAACACCGCCACAATGCAATAATTTAATCAGTGACATCACAGCTGTGCACCAGTTCATCCGACTGTCTGGGATGAAACAGTTAACTGTTGCCAATTTGTGATGTCACTGATAAAACCATGACATATCAAAGTCGGAAACAGTCCAAAATGATGTACATGTGTACATTTTATTATACAGGCGTTAGGTAATCATACATGTATGTGTTGTGCATGCGTGGGATGTGTGTAAACCTTTTAAATTTTTAAACATCACAATCCTCTAGACCAATTCTTGTTGATCTTTGTAAGTGGTATTTCTATGGAAAGTATGACAAAAGATGTAAATTTTATCACTGATTTTGAAGATATGAACTATGGTGAACAACATGGCCCTTGTGGTCTCATGTTTATTGAAGAGCTCTAGACACTCTCTGATGTCATAATATTTGTTTATTGAAAAATCCAAGACTCGGTGATGTTATATTATATTCGTTTATAAGAGCTCTAGACTTAGTTAAACTTTATAACATTTATTTTTATCACAGTACTCCAGATTATGACTCATGGGGAGAGGAGTCGGGAGATGATGATGAAGACGATGAAGATGATACCAGGCCTTATCAGATGCCCCAGCAATACCCCTATCCTGCGTATGGTTACCCAGCTTATCAACCACCTAATAATGTTCAGCCACAACAAGTGGTGTATGGGTATCCTTTTCCTGTTTACTACCCACCACCGCCTCCACCACAGTATTATGGTAAAAAAGGCAAGAATAAAAAAGGTAAAGAAATAAGGAATATTTTGTGGATGAAAGTTAGTTAACACATTGTAGTAGTGATGTGGTACCAGATCACTTAAGTTGAAATATAGTTCATCGTTGTC
This sequence comes from Atrina japonica, assembly GCA_030159075.1. Lineage (NCBI taxonomy): Eukaryota > Metazoa > Mollusca > Bivalvia > Pterioida > Pinnidae > Atrina > Atrina japonica. Next base: position 232,263 of record BROG01000160.1, read on the forward strand.
CATAACTGATACAATGTATGTAGATCATATTTATACCTTTGTCTATTTTTTATTCTAAATAATTTTCTTAATAAAATGCAACGATTCAAGGAAATACCTCTGCAGGGCCCCTAATTTTTTTTTTGCAACCAGCGATACCATGGTCCCTTATTGATAGAGGAAAGAATTATGTGCACAAGGGAGGCAGAAGTTGGGGTACATTTATTTTCAATCATTCTTGATGATTTGTCTAGTTACATGTACATTGTATATGTAATTGTTATATATGATTTTTCGTAAGAACCAAAAGAAGAAAAACCTAGCGATGTCCTTTAATTTGACCTAGATATACCGATGACATTTTGTCAATCAATAATGACAATTTTCATACATATGTCAATGCGATATATCCCAGTGAACTAGAAATGAAAGATACAACAGTATTAAGTACACACACTTCATACTTAGACATTTTACTTACTATAGACACAGATGGGAAATTAACAACTAGGCTATACGATAAACACAATGATTTTGGATTTCCCATCATAAATTTGCCATATTTAAGTAGTAATTATTGACACAGGGATATCGAAAACCACGTTTGATGTCAATGTTCCGCAAATTGTATGTTCGGTATAATAGTCTTGTTTGTGACTACTCTGTTTCACTAAGTGAAATGTTGAGTTACCTGTACGATAGCGGTTGTTGAGACGTCTCTACCAATAGTAATGAGGATTCGTTCCTCACGTATTTCATTTGGATTTGACTGTGGACTCACAGCAACAGGGATCCTTATTCCTCCATGGCACCTGATCCCACCTCTTGATTTCCAAAGCTCCGTGTTTGACCAATTTTTACCAGGTTTGTATATATATATATATATCTTGGACATCCTGAAGATTAATACTTAAGTATCTGAGGTTTATATATTGTAACTTATTTCATATTCTAATGTAAGTAATGAATATAAGTCTAATCATTTGTTTACTATTGTTTCCAGGAAAACAACCAGCAGATAGGATGGAAGTTCATAGATCGAAAACAGAAACTGGACGAAAATCTAAGAAACCAAGAAGTGTTGCATTTGCTGAGCAAAATGGTTTCCCAAAAGAAGGGTCATATGTGTTTGATCCTGCTAGAAATGACGTTCTACAAAAGTACAAGGTAGGTCTCTTTTTCATGGAAAAAATTCCGAATGATTTCTTATAACTGAAAATGCAAGTGAAATTTTATTTAAGTGTTTAATTGTTGCAAAAATTTTTAAGGTAGCCCACACGGAGTCCCTCTGTTCTTTTTCATATTCTTTTAGATAAAGTTTGATACACATTAAAACTGTCTTCAGTGACCACCAGAGCCCCATTTGTTAGCTGAATGTGGTCCCTCCAGACAGGTGGTCTGTCATTAGATGTCACAGTAAAAAAGTCAGCCATGTAGATTTCCTAATCTAGACCCACTTGTTGAAACCATGAGAATGCCAAGTTAAGAATATTCTTTACATTTTGAACAAGTGGGCCATGGTCTCTCAAGACAGGTGGTCTTTATTAACAGTGGTCTCACAAGACAAGTTCCACTGTACATGTGTATTTGAAATTAAGAACTTGGTTTTAATAGGTCTCCTGAGTCACACAGGAGATTAGTTCAAGTTACGACGCAGTCTGTTACAATATGTTGTCGTTAATGATTGTGTATAGACTTCAACACATATAAACTTCTCAAAAAACCACTATGGAAAAATCTCTTAAAATTTGGTTTATAGTATTTTTAGTGCAAGGATAACCAACATTAGCCCCCTGACTACTTAGCCAAGAGTTTTGTAGATAGGATAGAGACCGCACATGATTATTAAGGACCTTTTATTCTCCCCTACCTACCATTTTGCCAAGCCAGAATTCTCTGTCCACATCCAAGCCGGGATGTAAACAAGCTACACACGCTAAAGATATCACAATATAATTTTATGATGTAGGACTTCTGTGTGATGATAAAACAGTGCATTAAAATTTTAGTCAGATTTTATTTGGATGCATTATTTGAAGCTTTTAAGAAAAATAACCAAACATGGATGTGCTTAGTGAAAAGAAAAATATTAATCCTCATGGTACATTGGTAAGAATCTGAAAGTCCAATCCTTTGGAAAGCCTTTGGTTGGACAGCCGGATTGAGATTTCCTTATCCACGCAACACCCCCAAGTAGGATTCTATTAATCTGTTGTATTAATGTTGCTGAATTCTTATGTTGTAATCTTACTTTGATGACTTGGTACTTTTTTTTCAGTATATCTACCCCCGGAATTCCATATCGCCACACACTCCGAGGCCGAATCAGGATTACGTCAGTCAGCGATACAGAAATGACCTCGTGAGTGATCAGTCCGAGTTCATATTTCAGAATTGTTTGATGTTTGTTTTTAATCACTTTATATTTCTGACCAGTCTCTGTTTTTTGATGGTTACTGCCATTGTAATAAAATTCTTGTTTCTGTCAATATCATACCTGTTTTATTATCAAAGGTAAAAAGTCATGAAGGTGTTAACAGCCAAGATCAGAATTTCAAAAAATAAAAACAAAAAAAAAGCAAATTGATTTTATTGGCTGTATCTTAGGTAGACAATCCACCAATCAAATTTTTACTCATTTGATATATATAACATATATATTAAGCCCATCAATTACGGTACTATACATAATCCATTTGGAAGCAGTGAATGGTCAGAGGTATAAGTTGACTGAATTTTGTGATTCGTTGCTAGATGTA